>JASPKZ010007293.1:0-282500 GCA_030220185.1 Diploptera punctata | reverse complement strand
GAATAAAATTAATCATGAATCTTGGTGTAGACAATATATCGGTCTTGTGCAAGTGATTAGCAAGACAGTCCTGACCTGTAATTGATCTGAATTGTGTAACTGCTGTCTTCCGTGGTAGTTCTAGAGTTGGTGTTGTGAAATAACCATTCTCATTTTTTTTATTTTATAGATAATTGAAGTCTGTTGTTAGCGTCCTTGGTTTTTAACATTATGTGCCCTTTAGCCGAAACCTCTCAACATAGTTAATCTAACCACTTTATATCAGTGATAAATAAAATAAGTTTTATAAAACTCACTTGGTCCAGTAGTTTCGATACTTTTGAAAATAATGTAAAATGCTGCATTGTAGTCTAAGAATAGTTTCGTTATCTCGGAAGAATTTTCACGGATTTGATGCCTAGTAGGAACAAGTCACTTGTTATGGGGATTTTCCCATTCTGCAAGACAAATTATTCCACGAATAACATCTGCTCATCATAGTCATCCACTTCACATTCGCGTTTCTAAAATAATTTATTAGTGAATGATGCCTTGTCTTAAATGTCCTTTTTGTCTCGGAAGTTCTATTCTACAGTGCTCTGCCCGAAGGCTGTTCTTTTACTGAAATTATAGCATTTTGAGCTATGCTTTGTAGTTTTACTAGGGAATCATAGGAGTGGTAGCATCCCGTTGCTTTCCATACCGGCGAATGATGATGATAATGATAATGATAATGATGATGGTCAGATGATGCTCGGGGACCGTTTGGGTCTTAAAGATTCCTGATGTTTGCCTTGCCGGGGAAGATAAACCCGGGAAAAACCTCACCTGGGAATCTTGTCCTGACTGTGAATCGTACCGGGCCCTCTGCATGACAAGTCAGCTCGCTACCTCGAGACCACAGCGGTAGTGATCACTCAATCGGATTCGCTCGATGTCCCTGTATGGTCAGAATGTGATTCCAGATATAAATAATCTGGACAGTCATGGCCTCTAATATTCAGGAAACATGGAACATATAAAAGTGTTAACAAAAGGATATTGTTATTTTGTTTATTTATCAACGCTGTTTAACAGCTAAGGTCATTAGTAACGCAACTCAAGTCTGAGCGCGAAAGCACCGAAATAATTCATTTCAGGTACATTTACGTGCCATTTAATCTACGACCCTTGATCTACTGCATAATTGTCATTACAGAGAAACCTACTGTACCGGGATAGCCTCTATTTTCCTTCTATGTTATTTAGCCGTAATAAGCACAATGAATGTATTAAAAATTTCATTTAAACACTTTATTTAATTCTTCCATTCACAATTACAATTCCCGAAATAATGGTCTTTTAATTATTATCTCAGATCAATTTTCTTCTCACTGATAAATAAATTCTCCACAACTTATCGTCACACTGTTCACCACAAGACTCGCTATCGCAGACTGACTGACAATCGCCGGCGTCAAACCAAACAGACTCCGGTCTCCTGCCTCTGCCCTTTTATATGGCCGGAGGAAATCTCCGGAAAGAGCTTCGAGATACTTCGAAGCCTTTTTTAAAGGAGGAAGGAGATGGTGGTGGAAACGTTCGGTAACACACACCAGACAATTCGGCGGTTGTGTGGGTAATCTAACGCGTCTTAGGCGACTCGTCCGCGCAATTCAATCGTCCTTATGCGACATGTAAAACTATTATCAAGATGTTTCATCTCCGACCCCGACAGAGTTTGAAGACCGTTCTAGAACGTATGACTGCTTTATAGATTATTGCCTTGGTATCCTTTACTTACGTATTAGTTTTTGTTTTTAATCACTATTCCACAAAACGTTAAACTATAAACAAAATGTGAGCGAGTGAGTGAGAGAGAGAGAGAGAGAGAGAGAGAGAGAGAGAGAGAGAGAGAGAGAGAGGGTGGAGATGGAGATAATGATGCGTAGTGATATTAATTAACATAGCTCCAGTAATCTTGTAAATATATTTTAGTTGCACTCAATTTTTATAGTTTCGGATGGGAGAGGTGTACTGAAACAACATAAAAATGATACAATTTTCAACACTAATCTAGCAAGATGTCTTTTTTCTGAAGCGAGTGATTTTCTGTAATGAAGAACTCAATCTCGCGTCGGAATTGGAGTGACTATTAGCGAATAATACAACATCAGAAGATAAAAATAATTATAATGTTTAATATCTACCAAATGTGAGGTTATATATTCCGATCTTACTTTCAGGCGATTTCTAAGCCGGCTGTATAGTTATGAAGAGCATATATTTACCGTTAAATCTCTTTGGGCTTGGGAAAAATCAATAACAGATGGTTGTATGAGAAATAACTATTAACAATATTGGAGATTTATTATACTCGTACAATATTTAATAATTTTTAGAGTAACAGAACTAAACTTTATTTTGTTTTGGTAATTTTTGAAGTTGTTTTCTTTTGGCATTTATTTCTGTGCCATATCAATCGTACATTTTTTAATAGATATCCTCGTCAAAGAAGTTAATTTGCGGAGATATCTCTCATTACGAACAGGAAGATTCAAAATTATCGGTCTATGAATTAAACAGTCATCATTATCTTCCTTCCATGTATTAGGCCTGATGGCCTGTTACGATCTCTTGCCATCTTTTGAGTGGTCTTCCCAAAGATCTTCTTCCTTGGGGATGGTAATTAAAAATCGGACGAGGGATGCGCGAGATCGATCCATACGCCGAAGTTGTTCTAACCAATTATTTCTCTATGTAGTTACATGGTGCATAACGGAAGTGATTTGAAGTTCTTGAAGGAAATATATATTTTTCTTTTTGTCTAACTTTGTGTATGCAGCTGTAATACAATTATTTTGTATGCTATCTGCTAACATTAGCTTTTTAATTAAGCAAATGAGGTTAAAGGCATTTACTTAAGGTAAAGTCCACAGCATAACATGGTACGGAGAAGCATTTGCACAAACATTTATTTGTTAGAAGGAACAATATGCAGAAACTCGTGTTTACATAAAGAGTATGAACTTGCTCTCGTAATGCTGTGACTAGATCTTATGGCTGACATTTATCCACCGCATTTGTCCACCGCTGTGGTCTCGAGGTAGCGTGCTGCCTTGTCACGCAGCGGGCCCGGGTTCGATCCCCGGTCGGGGCAGTTTTTCTGGGTGAGGTTTTTATCGGGGTTTTTCCTCACCTGTAAGACAAATGTCAGGAAAACTTTAAGGCCCAAACGGTCCCCGAAATCATATGGCCATCATCCTTACCATCCTGGTTGAGTGGTAGACAAGGCCTTAAGGCCTTAACTCTGCCAGGTAAAATAAAGCTATTATTATTATTATTATTATGGCTGACATTTACATGTTCTTGTGGATGTCTAATAATTTCATAAATTGGGTGACTTGTAAAACTGGCTATATTCCTGGAACGTTTATAAAACAACATTTTGGTAAATATTTTATATAGCGTGTGTTTAAATCTACACTGTTATTAAAGAACATTGAAGCATATTATTACATACAATTTTGTTGCCGATAAAAGTTGTGAACAATACGATAACAATCTTCTGAACTCAGAGCTTCATTATGAGGAATCATTTTTCTTAGATCAATGTAATGTGAAATTTTTAGAAACACATTTAATTTACAGTTGGATTTACTATATAATTATATGGTAAAATAAAGCTATCATTACATAATAATTTTGTTTATTATCAAAATTAACATTAATATTGTTATTATCATCATCATCATAGTACATTCACGAATTTAGGTAATTTGTTGACCTGTTTCGGCCTCAAGAGAAACACCATCCAAACGTCTTTTGAGTGGACGTTCTAGTCTTCTTCTTCCTGCAAGTTGATATCTTAACATTTGTTTCAGTATCCTGTAATCTTCCATTATATGAACAGGTTTCATCCTCCTTGACTTATAATCAGAAATGTTGTTTTCTGAAGATTCCATAAGTATAATTCTTCAAAGATGTCTTCATTTTTCTAGTGATTTAGTAGTGTGTATCCTGCAGTCCTCCGAAGGTATCTCATTTCAGCAAATCTAAGTTTTTGTATATCCTTCTGTTTCAGTGTCCTTACTTCGCTACCATACACACGACTTGGAAGAGCCAGTGTTTTATACACTTTTAGTCTTGCATGATTTTGGACTACTGTGGCTTGAAGATAGAATTTATTAACCCTACAAACTTTAAAAATGTTGATATTCTTGCAATTACATCCTTTTCTTCTTCATATGAGGTATTGCATCCTAGATATGTAAAATTATTCACCTGCACACAAATTTTATTGTTAAGTACAATTTTACTTCTGACACGATCTACACCTTAAATTGCCATAATTTTTATTTTCTCTATAGATCCTTCAATCCATATTCTTCTGTAATTTTGTTAAGTTCATATAGACATTTCTGCAGATTATCTTTTAAATTTGAAATCATTGTATGGTCATTTGCAAACAATAGGATGTTCAATGTTGTACAGTATTTTCTGATATTCTTATTCCAAATGTATATTTCTTGTTCCAACAACATACTACTTCGTTTAGATAGATCGCAATGATTGTTGGGGAGAGGGGGCAACCTTGTCTCACACCACGATTCATAATTCCTTCTTCAGAAAATCTATTATTTAATTTAATCTTTATGGTGTTGTCATAAGTAATGCCACGAGTGATTTCCAAATTATCGATAAATTCACGACTCACGAAGTGAGGAGTGAATTTATCTAGAGAATTTGGAAATCAAGAGTGGCATTTGTTAGGACTATTTAACGAATAAAATAAAGCTGTTTACTCACAAATCATTATTTAACTACAGTTATTTAAAAATATTTTTATATTTAAAGTAAACGGTGATGTTTGAAAACTAATGAGAAACGATAGGTAGCCTACGCTTCTACTGCTTCTTTGTTTATCACTGCAACCAGATCATACTATTTATTGCCAAAGGAACGCAATATTGTAAGAATGCTCTCTAGTGGAGAAAAAATGAAACACATCAATCTGTATATTAATTCATTTTTGATGTCGTATACATTTAAGAAAGTGCAAACAGTGGTTTCTTTTTTTGGTGGTATAATCAATTGCTACAAATGTTGACATGTAAGCACTATTATATACAATCTGGTAGCCGTATTTGTTATAGGCTCAGTCACTGCAAAATAACGGTCAGACCTGTTCAGAATATTAAAAAGGAGGAGCTTTGCTTAATATATGATAATCCTAACGTTGATAATTATTTCGTGAAACACGTCTCTGATTGGTTGTAATACAGAAATCATTGAAACGTGATTGGTCATTGACTCCCATTTGGGGCATGAGTTAAATAGTCTTCGTAAATATTTTATATGTTCTGCAGAACTAAAACTAGTATATTTATGTTTTCCAATAGGCTATATTGAATGGTTTTCATATTCTGACTGTGTCGAATGCTTTTTCAAAATCTATAAAAGTGAAATGTGTCTCTAAGTTGAATGTTCTTACTTTTTCAAGCAATAGTTTTACTGTTGGGTTGTAAGGGTTAGTGACGTGTATATAAGCTCTCCTACCCAACTCTCATCCTCACCTTCTCGTAGTACAACCCGTTTTCATAAACGAGGCTTTGAGGAGAGGGCCACGGCGGTATAACAGTTACATTGGGTACTGAGTAAAACGCGATATCCTAATGTCTGTTCAGAGACTAAAATATAGCAGCCCTACCACAGGAATACATAGCGTCGGGCTAGTAACCCGTCCTAAGGAATCTCAAGATTACATGCAAGTCTCAGCACGAAGAAATCCAGAAGAAATTGAAATATTGTCATCATTATTATGTTATTGTTATTATTGTTTTATTATTTTATTATTATTATTATTATTATTATTTTCATTAGTACTATTATTAATAGTATTATAGTATGTAAATATTCTACACCATTGACAAACTAAATGTCTTGATATTTTTTCTGGCTCTGGAACTTGTTTACTCAAATTTTACTTTTGACTTTACTTTAAAATTGAAAACAAAATATGGACTTGCCAAACTATTCGTTTGGTTATTAGAATTCACAATTGTAAACTAAAAATAAAACCGCACTAAAGCCAAAATCTGAGTTCTGAAGAAAAGAGAAGAAATATCCTTATCACAGTTTTAATAGGCCTGGCGAATTCTTGTGGCAAAAGATTGAATTGCTTTTAGACTGAATTTCACATATTCCGATTTATAACGTACTGGCATAGCTACATAGCTCATATGTAAGTAATAAAATGGAAATTGATTGCTGTGGTACTTAGCTCGCTATTAATTTTAGTCTATAATTAACGAGTATTTGTATAATACCTCTGTAAACGTTTTACCATTATTTCTCATTTTATGTAGAACTCAATATGACCAGGATATCTGTATTTGAATTTAATTATATAATATAATCTTGCATTATGTAAAAGTTGCATTTGTAATTTTAACGGTGTTTATAAGTTCCCCAGAACTATGTTCCAATCGTACCCTGTGTAAGTTATCTCCCGCAAATCATTTAAAATATGAATAAAAATAATGTTCCTCTCTGGGACTAATCTGAATCTCTGGCAACTTGTCTACGAGGACAATTATATTAGTGTGGCAATAGCTATTGTATCAGACAAGAGTGAAAACAGGCGAGAATGGGAGAAGTAAAGTGGTAAAGAATCCCTGTTCTATACTTCACACTAATTAGAGGTTAAACTCCTCTTTTAACTTATGACTACTTAAATATGTTCACTAAGTAATGAGAGAAGTAAAAAAAAAGCTTAAAACCTATAAAAAATAATAAATAATTTAAAGATAAAGGTAAAAAACTCTTTCACGCTAAATATATTAACAACAAAAATATGAATTGCCTAACAGGGCTGAACAATACCCTAATCCTAAAAAAAAACAGTTTAATGGAACAAGAATGTTCTGTTGTATCTTCTTAATAGCGCACTCTTTAACGCTTTAATGGCGGAGGGAATGCTAAAATGTTCCTATAGTATAGATGATAAGATTATAAAATTTATTAAAGCCCCTGTTATTTCCCATTATCCTTGTAAAGTTTTATTTTTAATTGGGTAGAATTTAAATTGGAATATATATAATTTGTAATTATCAATAATTGTGAATTATTATAAGTTTTGAAACCCTGGCAGCAAAATATTACTTTTCTTTTCTTGAAAGCATGTCTAGTTGGTAGCCGTGAAATTAGGAACGCACGGTGGATAACCGAAAAAATAGTGTGAGTTAAAGCACCATTCCTAAGACACGACATGAATACACACGAGGAAGACTGTCTGGAGACATGAGGAAACATGAATCCTCTAACTGTTGCCGTGTGTGTATAGAAAAAAATTAGAGAAATTAAATTCGACTTATTGCTCATTTTGATCCTTGCTTTTCAGGAAAGGAATGTTTATAACGGTATCACACCTTCAAATTCTACCACGTCTGATGAGTAAATTATTAAAATATTATTCTTCGTCTACTGGCATTCTGCTCTTATAGTTTAGCTAGTTCCTCCAGGGAGATGACAGCCCAATCATAAAGTATTATGTAAATAATTCATCTTCTTCTTCACTTCCTGGTTTAGGCAAGAGTTGCCTGTTCCATCTTCACTAATAGATCTAAGACCATCTCTTCCGAGGACGTCCGACATAATTCTATGCTGAGGTCGTCTTTGGTTAAGTCCGTCCGAGTTTCCATTGTGAAGAATACGAGTAATATGTTTTCCTCTGATCGCGATACCAACGCTATGCAGAGTAGACCATTGGTGGGGCTGCCACCTCGAAGTTTTAGGTCCAGCTTTTGGATGTACTAACCCCATCTAGAGGGTTGCCACTTCCGCCAGATCTGCCGTGATGAAGGACTCCTCCTGCGTCGAATCTGCCGTTGAAGTCTTCACCGTAACCCTGGCTAGGGGCCCTTACAGAGTACTATCAGTCGGAGCCAACTGAACCCTGGTTTTTTTACACGAGATTGTTACTCCTCCCCCTCCTCCCCCTCCTCCTTTCTCATCCGGGCTTGGGACCGGCCATGGCGGAGTTTTATGTAAATAATATGTATTAAATACGGATATAATGATTTAGAAACTACAATTTATTTTAACGCGGTTTAAATTTAAAAATTCCACCCTACGGTTAAAAATCTGCTGACAAGAAAGTGTGGTTACTATACGGAGATGTCGGTCACCAATACATTAATAGGTCCATAGCGATAAGCGAGACGAAAAAAAAACCTTAGTCCAAAGAGTCAAGATATTTTTTCGTAAACATACAACCGTCAATAAACGCGGACATGGGTTCCACTGGGGTAAATTTTTCAAGCGGCAAAATATTATCTCTTTACGGTTCTTCCAGCGGAGACTACTTGAAGGAATCCTTGCCAAAGGTTCAGACGCACGGACATGTTCCTATAAACAAGGCATGTTAGGACATTTTATTATAATGGAGCAGTTCAAATATTAACGAAGGAATTAGACAAATCACCGTGGGATATATTCGCTTTACAGGAAGTTATATGGCCAGGAGAAAGTAATTAGAAATTAAGAAGCTCTGCATTATACTATGGGGGCGCAGCGACAACTGAGTTGGGAACTGGATTTAGCACTAAGAAGGACCCTCTCCTGTATCAAATATTTAGTCAATCGTAGGAAACCATAAATAGCTCTAAAGGGTATCCGACATGATTATATTACCGTAAATGTGCATGCCCCCACAGAAGATAAGTATGGCAAAATCAACGATGTGTTCTATGAAGAATTAGAATGTATATTTATTATTCTCTTACGATATCGTACAAATATTATATTAGGAGATTTTAGTTCAAACGTTGGATGGGCCAAACATGGTTGTCATGATCCACTTGCAATATTATTTGTTATTTGAGTGATTAAGGGCAAACGGAAAAAAAAATAGTATAAGTGTATTTTATTTTGCGAGAAAAAACTGTTTGTCATGGAAGTCTTGGGACACTCTACTGCATATGCAAGAATATAATATGTAATTACATAAGGTCCACGCTCTATTTATTAGAGTGGTAATCGGGCTTCAAGATAATTGTATATTGGATTAAACGTTTTTGTATGCAACTGTCATGTTCAGCAGATTTACGTCAGTTACTCACAAGCAACTCGGGCTAAATAATAAATAAATAAAGACGTATACTGCGAAAAGTTGGTTCATACGACCATACTCGTCAACAATCCTGCAAAATCGCAGAATTAAGTAATCAAGATAATTGCCGTGAAAACATACGAACTTCTATTATAAATAATCAAATTTATTTTATGTTTCTTATTTAAAAACTAATTATGGTATGGAACCTATTTATATTTAATTTTCTGATAAATCTAATTTCTTCAAAACGTGAATATTGACTTGTTATATTTAATTAATTATTTGAAACAAGTTACAGCGATAAGTATGGACTTGCGATGTCGACCAACAAGGATTTCGAGGAGAGAAAAAAAGTAGTGTTATAAGATAAACGATGTAGATACAAGGATCCATTGTAGAAATTATATTTTGGTAAATTGTGCTATTTTTAACAAAATAAAATATGCTTGGATACATGCATAGGATGACGAAATATATATTATTACAAAAAAATATATGAATGGAATCCGGCAGGAAGAAAAGGAGGTTAAGATCAAAATGAACATGGACACAAGGAGTAATTAGATGAATGGAAGATAGCTTTTGAAGGAAGGGTCATGGAGGTATGGAGATGATTAAACATTAACTGTAGAATATTGAAATGGACATAGGAAGAAGTGAAATATATTGTACAACTCGAGAATAAGTGTATTATATAATTTGTCTTAAGTTTAACAAATCAATCTCTGAAGAAATAATCGAAATAATTAAATGAAAATACTCTGTGTGTCTGAAGTTTATAAAGCTGAACATTTCTGTTTTAATAAAATTTAAGGCTGCGATCTGAAAGAATAGAAATGAGTGGCCCCTTCTGAAAATAAAATTAATCTCCGGTTTTAACAATGTAACGTTACAAAAGATAAAAGTTTCTTTAATTTACTTTTAAATATGAATTTTATAAATTACATAAATATAAGTTAGTTTAATCTTAAACCAAATGTATATATGGGTTACTGTACCAATTATAACTATCAAGGAAAAGCGCTCAACTAACACATGTGACGTTTCTGTAAGTTTTTATGCATACTATATTGTTTGGCAAGATAAAATAAACCCATTTAGAGTCGGTTTCACCAACAGAGGTAACTGTATTACGCCAGTTTAAGCTATGCATTCTACACGGGGAAAACTGATGTAATACAATTACCTCTGTTGTTGAAACTGGCCCTCAATAATTAGAAACTGTTAACAACTGTAACAAACTTGTTGTCTTATAAAAATTGTTGAACTTTGTTATACCAGAGGATCTTACGTGAAATAAACACATAGTAAGATCAGTTTAAACTCAATATTTTACCACTATATACGTATATTACACAGTCCTGCAAATGTATTTATTTTTTTGCGACACAGGGTTTAACAGGTCTCTAAACCTAATTTTGGTGTACTGAATTCAAATATGTTAGAAGTTTGTTTCGCATCACGTAAGGTTTTTTTTTGCCATTAAACATGCATTGCTTTTTGTATTATACGCAATAGCTGTCATGATTTAAATTGCTGTAAAAAACAACAAAGGCTTGACGCAATATCAATTGTACAGTAAAACAGTTTAAAATAAATAACAAATTACTAATATATCTTGAGATCTCTATTTTCTCCTCAGTTTAACAAGAAATAAACGGTGAGTTGATTGGCGTTTATGCTCCTGCACATTTTGTAGAAGATCGCCGTGTACACATTACTTTGTTATAATCGATAAATATACGCCATTCTGCCGGTTCATAAACTGTTCCTAGGCGACCATTCAAACCAGGGATATAACAACAGTACACTACTTCCCCCCATTATGAAGTACTTTTTTTAATTTTTCATCAGAATATCTATACCGATAAAAAGTTGTACCAGGAAAACATTGTCTTATTTAAATCTCGAACCTAAAAGTTCAATTTTTGTTTTGTAATACACAAATCGCATGCCGAATAATTTAATTTCAATTAATTGATAGGACGCGGATTGTTGTCATTTGATTCTAGGGACACACTGAAATAATTTTCTGTGCTGCAGGTGGAACCAGTGCTGATACTACTCTCTTGTAATGTTGCTGACGATTTGGAACTGTAATATCTGGTCCATGTACTAGCGGCTTCTTGCATCCAAAGTTTTTCGCCGGAAACTGTATACTGTAATCAGGAGAGGGTCGTAGGATGTCCCTACCCTCACTTAAATACAATTATAAAATAGTATGAATGAAATCAGTGATTGTATTACAAAATTGTATTATACTTTAGATGTTCACATATTTTAATACAGCATCTACAGTACATCCGGCATACTAATAGAGGACCGCGCTCTCTCATTGTTTGCATTAAAAATATAATTGTGCAAAATCTGTAGGTGATACGCAAAAACTAGTAACGGTTCCGTTATCAGGGTGTTTGACGAGACTTATTTTCACTAAAATATCTCATGCCGAAAATCTTCGCAGACCTGCGTTAGTGATTACCATACTCGATTTTGGTTCAGGGGATAGCGGTTTCAAACTGGCCATACTCGTTGGAATTTTGAGCCTAAAAACCCTAAGTATGGCTTCATCAAATGGAAAATAGTAATTTGTTCCCAGGTAAATATTTACAGAAAGTAAAAGAACATCAAGTCCGAAATAAGAACCATGTGAGAATCAATTTTCGTTCCTTTCAAACTCAACTACGAATTGCGTCGTCATTAATCTGAGGCGTTAATGAACGTCATTAAATGAAAGAACTAATCAATATTTAAAGTAAGGTATAACAATAAAAATGTTCACTTCACAACTCCTGAACGGTGAACAAGGTGGTAAGTTGTACGGTGGTCTATTTTTATACTCGTAAGCGTAATTTGTAGTATTTCATTTTATTTCGTGCTAAGCTTCTTCATTAAAGTACTTGATGACCTTAATGATAATGTATAAAAACATTTCAACACTGACGCTGTTTCCCACTCATTCCATATCTTGAAGCAACACGGAAACCGACTATCTTGATTTATTTCCTAAATTGCACTATTCATTCAACACTACTATGTGAATTTAACGCACCAACCAACTCACTGACAGTAAGAACCCGAAAGTTCACGGCCGCAAGGACATCAGCTATCAATGCATCCCTATCATAAGCAAATGTTTTCCAATCATCTCCTGTATAATCTACGTCTTCAAATCATAATTAATTTTGTCCTACCACATTATTTTTGGACAACCTACTCGGCGCTTTCCCTCTGGTTTTCATACAAGGAATTTCCATGTCCCTCTTTTATTCCCCATTCGAACCACACACACTATCCATCGCAGTCTATGATACTTAACTGTTCTTATTATATCCCATACAGCTCATGTGGTCAACTATTTTTGTCTTCTCCATTCACCTATCTGCTCATCTCATCTTGGTCCAAAATTTGCCCTAAGAAATTTATTCTGATGTACTTGTAATCTTCTTCCCTTTCTTAAAGAAAAAGTCCATATTTCGCATCAATATAATATATATATCTATCTATCGTCGGGTTTTTACAGCTGCAGCCGTCTTCCCGTGCCAAACCTCCAAAGCCTACGATCATGTGTATCTTCAATACTTAGCCCTCTTGCTTATAACTCGGAAAATAACAATCATAGTTTTCATAAATATTGTAATTAATATATTCAGGTACCCACAACATATTTTGAAGAATCCTATCACCCTAAAGAATACAACATTTTCGTTTCCACAACCCGTTCCAAACACTCGTTGTCAATCTTGAAAATGCATGTCCTTCACTGTAATTGACGTAAACCTATAACACCGTGCTATGTCCTTCCTTGTAATGAAATTAAATGAATACAGGAACCTTGTTTATGTATTCTATTCCAACAATGGATGTTACTTGCCAGATACACCATCAAACAGTATGAATTTATGCCCATTGCAAGTAAACACAATTATCTCTCTGTACAGAGACTCGAGTTAGAACTGAGAGTATACAACCAGAAAATTGTCTTAATACCAAATACAAGTTCAATATGTAAGGGATTTTTTTACAAATAGTTTTATATCCTTGCACGGTATAGTGTGCGTACCCTGAGAATTAGATACCTAGTACTTGTTAATTATGATGGAATAACAACAATAATAATTTCATTCAATTTACCCAGTTCAACCTCTCGCACAATAGGTGCATACACGTCACCCGGGCCTTAGAGTGGCACCAAGTGTTGGGAGTGTTATTAACTAAGAATTATACATACAATTTTTTTGACTACGCAAGGACATGGATGGCCTTCCCCAATGAGGGATCAGCTCAATGTTAGGACCTTTTCCGTGATATCACAACTTTAACACGAAACACATCAATGATAAACATTCATACTAAACGTAGTAAATATGATAATGTTGCTTATGATGGCTGGATGATTTTCGAGGACCGTTTGGACCATTAACGTTTCCTGACATTTTATTAGGTGAGGAAAACCCCCAAAAAATTCATCACCCAAGAAACTTGTCCTCGCAGGAAACCCGGGCCCGCTGCGTTACGAGGCAGGGTCGTTACCCATAGACCACAACGGTGAACACGCTGATGATTATACGAATAATAATAATAATAATAATAATAATAATAATAATAATAATAATAATAATAATAATAATAATAATAATAATAATAATAATAATAATAATATATAACTTGATATTTACATAAAAGATATTGAATTTTCATTTTTTTATTCGAATCATTGTGCACAAATACGCAGTAAATATAGTCTAGTAACAATTTAATAAGAACACTAGGGCAGTTAAACATAACAAATACAGTATTGTAGGAATATGTAAGAACACCAGTTTATGAATGTTTTATTGTTTCAACAATAACAATAAAACTTCCTGTATCCTTCGCTATACAGCTTTGCCTTTATAGTGAGTTGTGTTTCACTTTCCTTGATGACCAGAACATCCTCCATGGCTTCACATTTAGTTAGATGGGTGGAATTAATTTCTGCTTTTTCACATAGCGGGCAGATTGAGATGCTGGCAATGCCTAAATTGTAAATGTGTTCTATGGGTAGTAGTGTTCAGTAACCATTCGGAAATTAGCAGTTAGGATTATCTGTTGGAAGAGATATTATTTAGCATGTTTTGCATTCTTTTTTTTCTTTTTCTTACCTGCAGCTATTGTCTATCTGGAGATGTAATCTGGCGCTTCATTTTTTTCTATATTTGGGCACGTATTCTATGACAGACGGTTCATACATCATGTTACTGTTGCTTCTTCTTCTCCACTTCATGGATTAGGCTAATTGCTGGTTTCGTCATTACAGTGTCTTCTTCCATCTCCTTCTCGCCCTCCACACCTCTTTGTTTACTTTAGGACCATATTGATAAGCTATTTTTGGCAGTCTGTTTTCTTCCATCCTTTCAACATGTTCAAACCATCTTGTTCTGTATCTATCCATTCCTCAGTTGATAACTTCCATTTCTGATTCTTTTCTTATTTCTTCAATTTCTAATTTTGTCTTCTCTTGTAAATCCTTTTGTTTTTGCTCAAAAATTTCATTTCGTAACTATTCTACTAATTGTCCTTTGTGTAGGTACCCAACTTTCACATCCATAAAGTAACGCAGGAATTGCCATTGTATTATAAAATTGAATTTTTGTTTAAGGTATTGTTTTATTCTCGTCATATATATCTTCATCATTACTAATTTCACATCCTAAATAATTGAAGGAGGAGCAGTTGTTACTGTTACTCTGAGCCCTTCTTTGTAAGACGTTCAGCCATCTCATAACCAATATTTGACTATGACCCGGCAGTCAATTTTCCAGCCTATTTTCAGGATATTATGTACTGTCAGTTTGGCGCTATTCATTATTTTATTTTCTATAGTAATATTAGCCAGTCATTTATTGGATACAAATAATGTAATGTTAGAAGTGAAATACAATAATGGATTTTAATAATTAAACTGCTAAATTAGCATACCAGCTGTAGCCATTCAATGGATGAGGAGTTGTATTATTTTACTTTAATAAGAAGAACGCAGTATCACATAAAATGTAAATATGTGAAAAAAGATAAAACAATACTTTTTTGACTGATGTTCGTCAGAAGTCTCAGCAAAGATTAAGATACCAGTTAATTTATGAAACAGATACTTAATATTGACAACGATTAGTAAAAAAATCTGACTGTAAAAAAGACGAACGAAAACGCGCTTATAATAATAAGTGCTAAGTTTTTCCATGGCTTTATTTATTTCTTAATTCAAGCATTAGCTTCATCAATCCTTTTATTTGTAGTGATCTCAAAATCTCACATAGCACGGTGGCCATACTCTTTATTAATGTATTGTTTATTGAATGATCAATTGTGAAGGTGGTTAAATCTGACTTTCTTTTTTTTTTCAATTTATACTGGTTTTCCTTCTTGTTTTACCTTTTTTTATCTGTTTGTTAACTTTCTTTCATTCTCACATAGACACAAGGACAGGACACACACACCTAGACCCAAGGTGGACATTTAAAATCTCCTACCCCGCCAGGAATCGAACCCGGGTAGCCGGAGTGGAAGGTAGGGACTCTACCGACTACGCCATGGCGAAGGACAACTTCAAATCATTTCAATATTTTATATAGCGTAGAAACTAAAATGAAAACCCTACAACACAACTTCTAGAAAACAAAACTCGATATGAAAATTGGAAGAATATGCTAGTTTTTATAGTATGCATTTTCAATGCAACTGCAACCGTCGATCCATCATTCAGTTGCATGAATTGCATCCTAACAATGATTCGTGAGAGAATGACAGAAGACACTTTGAGTACTTCTTCAGTATTAGTACTATGTATTGAGGATTCAACAGATCCTTCTGCAGAGACGAGACCGCGAATAGTGAATATTTGACAATTATGACAGAAAAAAGCCATGTCGGATCCGGCTAATTTAATAAGGAGATTGTAAAGCGGAACAATTAAATTATATGTATGTATTTTAAATTGCCCTAATATATCCGTATATGTCCGTCCTCCCTGAAATGAATATGACATTATGAATAATATAAAAAATTTATTAATATCGGTCAAAGTTTCCAGTGAAAACTAAACTATGAAAGATCCGGAATAACTAATTCATTTCATAATCTTGATTATTTATTGCTAGCTCTTAAATTAGAGAAAATCCATTTTCTCGTGTCAGTTATTTAATGTGTCAGATTGTAGCGAAAATAAAAGCATGTATAACTGTGAGTTATTACTGCATATTCTGAAATTTCTAACCATTCTTGTTCTATTCTTCAATTTAAAAGTACTTAATAAATTGAACCTATATGAGTAAAAAAATACATTGCTCATTTAAGGGCAGATATTAAGCGTAATGGAATTTTAAGTTTATTATGGGAAAATTATCGTATTTGTTAATTCTATATTACTGATTACAAAGGCTCTAAATGTGCTTTATATGAATGTTTTATTACGAATAACAGGCGTTATTTATTTTATATCAACATTCGAATATTTTAAATAGAATTCCCAATACATTTACCATATAATGTTAAGTTTATTATAATGAAATGTGATGCATTTCTTATGAGTTATTTAATGCTTTCGATAGGTTCCTTGAAAGCACATGAAATGCTATATCGATTTACCAAAAAAGAAAGAAAGTAGTTTAACCAATGGCTGAGAAAAAGTTAATTTCTTAAGTGCAAAGTTCTGACAGAGCAGAGGGATATCGGTGAACGGAGTTCTTAGTTAGTAGACCTAATAGTAATAATAGTAAAATAAGCTATACTTTTAATAAAAATGTTTGAACACCGTTGAGGATAAAATTATTTAAATTATACAAATATTGTACCTTATAAAACAGTCGTCCTCAGCTATAATAACTTCTGTTATAAACGTCGTCACACTATTAAAATTCTAAGCTTTTCAAAGACATGCTTCATCCTCATGAATTCTTATGGTACTGCTTTAAATTATTTGTATATTTTATACAGATGGATTTGGTTGTTCAAAATTTCAATCTGAAATTATGAAGGAAGCTGAAAATACAAATTTGATAAATGAGAACACATCCAACAACCAAAACCCTCTGTATAAAATACACAAGTAATTTAAATTAGTACCATAAGAATTCCTGAGGATAAAGCATGTCTTTGAAATACTTTGAATTTTAATAGTGTGACGACGTTTATAACAGAAGTTACTATAGTTGAGGACGATTGTTTTATAATTTACATTTTTTATTAAATTGAAATAATTGTAAAATAATAATAATAATAATAATAATAATAACAATAATAATAACAATAATAACAATAATAATAACAACAATAACAATAACAATAATAATAATATTAGTAATAGTAATAATAATAATAATTATACTTACTTACTTACTTACTCACTGGCACTATCGAACCCGTAGGTTCATGGCCGCGCGGACATAAGCTCTCCATACATCCCTATCCTGAGCTAATGCTTTCCAATCATTTCCTGTATAATCTACTTCCCTCAAATCATAGTTAATGTTGTTCTCCCACCTCATTCTTGGTCTACCAACTGGGCGTTTTCCTTCTGGCTTTCCTACAAGAAGTTTCCATGCAAGTCTTTCATTCCCCATACGCGCAACATGTCCTGCCCATCGCAGTCTACGGGACTTAACTGTTCTTATTATATCTGGCTTCCTATGAAGACCATGTAGTTCATTGTTATGTAGTCTTCTCCATTCACCTGTCTGTTCATCTCTCTTTGGTCCAAAAATTTTCCTAAGAACTTTATTCTCAAATACTCGTAATCTCCTTTCCTCCCTTAAAGTAGGAGTCCATGTTTCGCACCCATATAATATAACTGGTAGAATAATAGTTTTATATATTTTCAGCTTAACGTTTTTTGAAAGGAGTTGGGACATCAAAAGTCTCTGCAATGCATAATAGCATGCATTTCCAGAATTGAGCCTATGTTTAATTTCTTTGTGCATCTCATTCCTATTTGTGATTATTGTTCCTAGGTATTTGAATTCAGCCAATTCCTCAAAATTTCCCTCATTTGTCATTAGCTGTCCATTTCCATTATATAATGTATTTCTACGTGTGAGACCATATATTTAGTTTTACTGATATTTACTTCCAGTCCTAATTTCTTAGTGTTACTCAATAGTGTGTGCGTGTTGGCCTTTAGTATCTCCTCGCTATCGGCCAGTAGTACAATAATAATAATAATAATAATAATAATTATTATTATTATTATCATCATTATTATTATTATTATAATTCCCTATATAAGTGGCATAAATATACCATTACATAGTAGTGTGATTCTTCTTAGTGCAAATAATAACCTGTTCAGCCAGCGCACAAGAACACACACAATCGTATAATTTTATTGTAATCAGGATTATACGTCCCACATGGGTGATGCCCAGCGGGAGTTCCTGAACTAGGATAATGTGATTATGATGATTTACCTACAGATGTCAGCGAGTGACATGTTTAGCGTCTCAATTAGATATCTAGGAGGCAACTAAGGTATTACTTGAGAGATTTTGCACAAATGCCTTTCTATACAGGCTTGTGATTCTTTTACGAGCCTGAAAATCTTAAGATTCGGGCGAGACCCATAGAATAAAGTCTCTTTCGGAGAACTTGTCCATTGGATTTTTCCATTCTAAAAATCTATCAGTCCCGGCCGGATTCGAACCTGTGACCCTTGGAAATAGAGGCAAGGAACATAGCCTTTAGACCACTGAGGCCGACCATAAAGACTATAGTACTACTAAAAGTAAGTGTTATGATAACATCAGCGCAATTCTGATCAATTTTAAGCTGTGTTAAGATAATTGAGTTGCTGAAGCTATTCCATCACACCTAATATTAAAAATAACATAAATTAAATAATTTTGTATAGTACAGAACTTCAAAAAGTTTTTATTACGTATAATGATGACCAGCCAGTAAGTCACTAGAAAAATTACAAGAGAGAGTAGAATAAAAATAATGTTGTATAGAGTCTATTGACTTACTTAATATTACAAAACTGAATATAGAATCTAAAAAAATTAAATTTATAAGAAATATTAGAACTCTACCCTAAATAAAACACAAATTAATGACACCAGAGCATTAATCCAAAAATAAGGTACGACGTGTAAAGCGAACAATTTTACAAAATTGGAACACTAGATTCTAATAAATGCACACAAGACATGAAATCAAAACATATGTTGGTTTCTACATTTAGAGACAGTAGCAGTCGATCGGAAAACAAGCTAAAAGATAAAAAATCTCTTAATAAAAGTCATTGCGGAACAACAGCATAGTACTCGTACATAACTAGCTAAAACATTAGAGTTTTTTTCTGTTCAGTTATCTATTTGTTGCCAAAAATTAAGATAAAAGAAATTATAAACATGGTTAGGATTACAAAATCTGTAATATCAGAGAAACGTTATACTTTATCGTTCATGACATCGACTTCGTTATTTGATAATAGTAAATATTATAACTAAGAAAATCAATAATGACGATTAAGATGGTCGCCAGTTAATTACTGGTGGTTGTATGCACGTTCATATTAGTTCTGCGAATATTAAGGTTAGATTACGTCATACATTCCTTTCCCCATAACGTAAATGAGACTCTAAATACGATCCGTTATAAGAACTGTGACCTTAAGTAAGGTAAAGTAAAGTAAAAGTGATCCCACTACAGGCCTCGGGAGGCCCTTGGGGTAGTGGGAGGTTGAGGCTCCCACTTTTTCTAGATAAACGGCACTTGATGTCAGCCGGGTTGCGTGACGCCCGTCTTTACCCCAGAGCAAGCGTCTGGTACTCATTTCCGTTAGAGGCTGAGTCGAACCCAGGACCATAGTGCCGCCAGAGCTTTTGGGTCAGTTTAAAAATCCTGACCCCCACGGGACTCGAACCGTCGACCTTCCGGCTTGTAGCGCAGTGCCTTAACCACTACGCTACGAATAGTTTTTTTAAATAATATTTTATAAAAATAAATGTAAAAAAATCCACGTCCATTTTTATTTTATACTATCGTATAATGTGACCTGATTTAATATTGTTTCATGTGATAATAATTGTAGACTGGTAATTTATCAGAATCAAAATGATTACATTTTACACAAAGAAATTAAATGGGGATTACTGCCATATACTCTCGCTTAAAATATAAGTACAAGTACAATGCATTAATAAAGGAACATTATAGAGTTGTAAGTAAGGATTTGTTAACATTACATAAATTACAAGTTAGAGGTAAATCGTTGTTCTGATGAAAATATAAACACTGTATCACTTTTATAAAGTCCTCTAAAGCACCAATTTTCAGAATGTTATCGTTTCTCAAAATTACAATTCAGAAAATATGTAGAAAGAAGTAGATAATTGTATTCATGTATTACTGTATAATGATAGTTAAGTCACGTGGACTGATATATGATGGAATATAAGAGGCCCACGGAATCTTCTTGTAGGAAATCCAAAGAAGAAAATCTTTGTTTCCTTAATACCAGTGAGTTACAGCTATTGATTATAATGGTTGTTATAATTTACTACTTTTCACATAATCCATAATAAAAAAAAATTATTTTATTATAAATTAATTTTGCGAAAGGCTACAATGTTTCCATTTTAACTTGATGAAATATCGTCCATTTGATTTATTTTCTTTCAGTCATTCGTTAAAACTTTCCATTGTGAGTTCAAATACACATTATATGGATTAATTTTTTATATATCCTGTGTGTTATATATCACACAACCTATTCTATATCCCCTATATAAACATATACAAACATATATAGTACCAAGTACCCTAGTCAATGAATACATTTAAAAATAATGAAAAAGGCCGGAGATATATTGTAAACTTTACTTCATTCTAGTATTCCTGCCCCATTTTGGCATTATATATATATATATATATATATATATGTGTGTGTGTGTGTGTGTGTGTGTGTTGCCTGTCCTAACATATACAAGTGAAAATTGAACTCTTAACCGTTCAGACAGAAGAAAAATAGAAACTGCAAAAATGAAGTTCTTACGTTCAGTAGGAGGTGTGACATTTTTGGACAGAAAAAGAAATCAAGATATTAGAAAAGACTTAAATAGTTTTAATTTAACAAATAGAATTGACAGTACAAGAAACAATTGGTATGAACATGTTAAAAGAATGCCTACATATAGAATCCCCCAGCAGTTATTAAAGTACAAACCAATGGGACATACAAGTGTTGGACGCCCATTTTACAAGATGGGAAGATTCATTAAATCCCACTTGATGTGAAAACAGGTCAAATGGCCTAATTTCATGAAGTAGAAGAAGAAGATATCTATATTCATATTCCCAAAGAGAAGTTCTCTTATTTCATTAAATGCTCCATCATTGTTCTTATATTGAAGGGTTTAGCAAGAAACAAGGACGTCACTGTAATGAAGATTTATTCCTCTATGAAATTACGTACCGAATGGAGTATGTATAGTGCATTAATAACTAGTAAGCTGCAGTGCGCCAGGAATGAGAGACTCTGTTTTCATTATTCTCTATCGAAGTTAATCTTCCCGTTATTAAACATGTTCTCCTTGATTATTGCTGAGCAGGAAATAAATTTAGTTTAATCATGCATTTTCTTAAACTCTCTTGATAAAATATGTTGTAGGCTATTTCATACAATTTTCCTCCTGTAACAAACACAAATATATTTTCTCTTCACAACAAAAACACAATATAGCATCGTGCAAAAATGTGTTTCGGGACATTAAAGTGAAGATATAATTAACTTAGTTCAATTTGTTGGAACATAAAACAATATATTTTAGCTTATTGAGACATTCAAAAACCATATAATGACTATAGCGAAAATAACACCGAAGTGTTAGGTTTTGTTTAGGTACAGGTACATATAATTAGAAAAAAATATGAACTCTTCATGAAAGAATAAATATTCCTATTGGTATGCACAATATAACTTATTTATTTAATCAACTATATGTGAACATAACACCAGCTACCGTATTTACGCGTGTATAGGCCGCTCATTTGACCTAAAATTAAGTTTCAACATTGGAGTGCGGCTTGTACATGAAATAACTTCATAACTGATACATATCGGGTAGTTTCTGCGCTATTGATGTACGCCGCCGATTTACGAGGTCGTGACGTGTCATATGTTCACTTGCCCAGCCCTAACTTGCCTTAAATTCATTGCTCGGGATTTACATATCCGTGGCTATCTTTAAGACCTTGGAATCATATAATTTCGACGGATACAAAAAATCCGTCTGCCGTTGTTTTCCGTACGTAATCCAGGATAACTCTTTCTAACTGTGGAAAGATTGTCGAAGTTGTGATGTGTTTTCAAGTGCATGTTTTGTTTGGATCCACTGTCGCACATTTTATCGTCCACATGTAACTTTCTTCCAGCTATCCTATTTCCGTTTTCTGCTGCATAGTGCACCACTTGTAGCTTGAATTTGGAGGTATAACTTGCTCTGCACTGACCCATGTTTACGCACAGTGAACAGGAATGACAATGAATACTGTACCTACCAATTGACCGTCACGTTTACCCTTGTGTTAATAACTCAGCCGCAGCCCGAATGTACCGTTACAAACCTGGTAAAAAAAAAGCTTTGGAATTTACAACATTGCCAGATTTAAAAATGGTGTAGGCCTACTTCTGTCTTTTTGCACTGCTTCTTAGCACAAATATAAGACAAATATTTTTTTCCCAATTTACTATCGCAAAACTTGGATGTGGCCTAAACACGTGAAAATACGGTATATCATTTTACCTGCAGCCTTCATGGTCTTAATACGTCGTCTGAGTGCTCCATTTGCACAACATAATGCTAGTGCACTACGGTGGTTGGTAGTTTCATAGTGTGCTGCGATAGGCCATAATAACGAGATCTGTAATTGACCAATCTTCGTGCATGGCAGCTACTTTCAGGCCTGGCTACTGACACGGTACCTAGTGCTTAGTGCTTTTTATTTTCAGTTTATTTATGAGCCTGTGTCGTATATTTACGCGAGAGTCGTGGCTTCAATATCGGGTTATGGTTCAACGCATTGCCATTTTGTCGCTGTTTATAAACTATCCATTGGTGGCAAGTGTGTACATACAAACTAGTGTAGTGCAGTGAACTAAGTCTTGGTTCAAAACAAGACGTGGTATTTATGCCAGATCAAGACAGATCGATGGAGGGTCGATGGAACTTGTGGAGGTGGATATCTGACCTCTCATAAACTGGCAGGATTCCCAGAAAAAAAATTGAATCTTTTCGCACTCGTCATTACTTCGAGAAAGTCAAATTATAGACAAAGTCATTAACCAATTACCTTGGACTTTGTTTTATCTTAAGCAAGTAATTGTCTACTTGTTCTGATTATTAAGGTCAGATGCAGTTCGGAATTTTATATCTGGGTGGTTGGATCGGCTCAACAATATCAAATCAGTCGTTGGTGTTTCTCTCTTCACCAGCATGTCGCATGAGTTAAAGGCTAGAGCGGTTAAACTCCAGACGTGCTGCTTCATCTCTCGCCACGCTGATGTATATGAGGAGGATTCAAAACCTGAAACTCAAATTATGCCACAAAAGGACTCGCCTGTTCATAAGAAAAGGAGAAACAAAAATAAAAAATGGAAGATAGGTAGTCACTATGACTAAGGCTATCACCAAACCTTTAATAAATCAAAGCCAAACCAAACAGCCCGTAGTAGGTCAAGCTGTAGTTCCAGCTGTCCCATTGAGAACAAATTTTCAGTACTTTCTATAACCCTCAACCTCAACCGCTGGAACATTCTCACATTCCCCATTTGATGTTGGTACTCCTACAGCTACCTCAACAGCGGTACCTTCTCGTGCTAATGTAACCACGATACAGAAACCCCATACCCATTCCAGTAATTAGTCATGGGGATCTGTTCCGCAAGAACATAGAAATTAAATCGTAAATTTGTGGAAATCTAAAAGTGGTCAATACACGATAAGGTTTGCGTTACTACGCATTCTCGGTGGAAGAATTTAAGTTGAACCAGTATTTTACTTCTATAAAAATGAGTATTATACATATCAACTTAAGAAGGAAATGCCTGTAGGCTAACATTAGCCTTGAAAAGGCTACCTCCAAGCATCCCTATAGAAGAAATTACTTCATTTATGATTTCCTTTAAAATCAGTGAAACAAATTTTAAAGGCGGAGAAAATTTCTTAAAACCCCTTTAGATTTATATATTTGGGATGGTAAAAGCTACTCATCTCGAAAGATGTATAACTTGAAGCGACTCTTGTACGCTGCATTGGCTGTAGAAGCATATAATAATAATAATAATAATAATAATAATAATAATAATAATAATAATAATAGTAATAATAATGATAATAATAATGTCTTCTTTTAGCTGGCAGAGTTAAGGTCATAAGGCATTCTCTTCCACTCAACCAGCGACCAAGTTATGGACATAAACAGTGTTTTATAGGTGCCAGTCCTTTAACCACGCCTTTCCTGGGTGCAACCAGTCTCCACGTTGTGGTGTTTGTGCTCAGACTCACAATTAATATAGATTACCTTCTTAAGGCCGATTCACAGAGAAACTCTAATTTGCTTAAATGTGCAAATTGCGGGGTGTCTGGTCACCCTGCAATCGTCCGTGACTGTCCTGCATTTAAGCGGCCCTAAAAACTTACAATAAGTTGAAATATTGCCCCTACTCTACAATACCCAAACCCTTATCTCGAACCTTACTTCGGAGAAGGTCAATCATTCTACTTGAGGAGCGTCGTTTCAAACCTATTATGTCCACTCTGGACAAAATTGAGTTTAATATCATTTCGTTATGTTTATTGTACGCTCTATCGAGCTCTATGGATCAAATCGTGTCAAATCGCATTTTTTCCTTGAGTAAATGAAGCTTGAGAACAAGTGGTTGTTTCATATCGTATTATGACCTCAATCACGGTTGGTGCAAATCGCATTTTGTCCACGTCTCTATTTTCCATGTTGTCTGCCCTGGAATTTAAATTTTTTCTGTTGGATATACTGATCATATGATATTAGTTTTACCGCGAGAGTAGGTTTATGCAATGTTAGTGAATAAACGTACTACTTTTTTGCTGTGAGATTGATGAATATGTTAATGTGGGGGATAATTCAAGAGGCAGTCGAAGGAGGCAAAAACGAAGACAAACAATACGGTAGTTTCAATCAGAGGAATGGTAAATATAATTGTCCAACTTTCTTAAAATAGCCTATCTGTAGGTAACATTCTGTGAATTAATTTATTACATAATTTACTGATACAGTACTATAGGCTACAAATATAATAAATCATTTAATAAATTTATGTCGGTACCATTTATTTTTATTCTGTAATTAGGAACCGTGACATGAACCCAGACATGACTGAATTTTCACCTCCCTGTGAATTCTATGTCCTTTTGTTTCGATTTACAGCAGGTTCAACCTCTTCTCAAACTGTCTATAAATGAAGCTTATTATTCCCGCCAATTGGGATATAATGCTTTCTGCATCACTGATATAAGCAATATGAGCCCTCATTTCTATGTTTGGATAGAGAATCAAGCTGACACGGGCTCACTTGAGGTCTCATCACCTCTATTCGATATCCTAGAAAAATTATAGTTTCCCCCAGAAACTGAGAGTTTAAGGCTTTTTTTTTGCTGATGAGTGCGGGGATCAGAACAGGAACATGCATGTTGTACATGCTATGGCGTTCTATCTCCTCAACAAATCTCCCCATCATTTGAAGAATGTCACACTTTTTTCCACACTAAGGGGACATTCATTTCTGCCAGCTGACAGAAATTTTTGAAATAATTGAGAAGAAAAGAAATTAAGAAGGAATTCGGAAATTTTGCCATCAGATGATTATCAGGAAATTTACCAGTCAGTTGGTTCCGTTCATGTTCTAGGAAAAGATTGGGTAGGTGTGAGAATTATAAGGATTTGAGCAAACATTATAAGAAATGTGAGGGGATCAGGGAAATGAAGATAATAATGCTCAGAAAAACAACAGGAGATGGGAAAGGCACAGTATCTAAAAACATGTAGCCAACTTATTGGATTGATGACCCTTCGAAATTATTTAATCCTATTTCGAAACGAGGACAGGCAGGGCACTTCATATGGGAACCGTCGGCGGTACAACCTACCAGCAAGGTTACTGAGGCAAAGAAGAATGACGTTTAGAACTTGGTGAGGAAGAGATTTGGAGAAGACTGGTGATATGAAAATATTTTACAATTCTACCAGAGTGTCCTGGAATCAGAAACTGCTCCCAGTGAAAATAACACTGACGAAAATAACACTCTCTGTGACTGTTTAGAAGAAGAGTGTGGGTTGTACATTTGAGTTGCTATGCTCTTTGCACTATTACGTTTATACAATACAGATTAATTACCCAGAATATTCACTAAATACAGCCAATAATCCTACTATATTATGTTTTTGTATTCTATAAGAAGTTAATAACACTCTAGAAAAGTGTATTGTTGTACTATATTAAACTCTTTCTAAATTACAGTCCAAAATATACAATAACAAATTCTTAAATATTTATTTTCCTATTGTGGTTGTAACAAACCATATTATGTCCATTACAACCACCCTAATATCATCAACATTTTTTTGAAGTGATTTAATTCCTTACATACATCAGTTCTGTATATTTAATGACAAATTTTAGACATTTTAGTTTTTATATAGCATTCATAGTTTAAGAGTAGGCCTACTGTTTCCTTCATTTCCTGTAAAATTTTAAATTTTGGACATAATACGGTTTGAAACAACGCTCCTCATTTCCTTCACTGAGACCCAAACATTTGGCACCTCTTCAAAAACGATAAATTATAACAACATTGTTCAAGCTCAGGGCTGGCAAATGCCAATACCACTCATAAAATGCTCATGCTGAGGCAATGCTATGGATTATCCAGTCCATGTTTTTTTGGATTACAAAATCCCAGGCAGCTGTTTCTCTTCATGGCCAGGCTTATTCGCATACGATTTTTATACGAATTTTCCCCTGGATGGACTATCACATAAACTGTCCGATGTTCCTTCGCGTAGAATAGCGAGGCTCATTCTTCAGTATTTGGCTTTCCTGCCCTCGACTTGTCGATAGTGCAGTTTCTAGTGTGACAACGTCAAATTTTTAAACCCAAATATCGACTTGTTAGGCGAACACATCTTGCCGCCATATGGCTAAGGTTAACGATCCACAACGCCATCTTGATAACCACGAAGGAATTGGCCTCCAAGAAAGCCTCGTAGGCTACAGTATACAGATCACTGGACGTTGTCCGTCACTGTCGCCAATATGCATGTATGTAACACCAGCTATCTACACTACATTCTTCCTATAGTTCAAAAGTCATCAGTGTTACAAACCGCGAAGTCTCGTGCTCGATCTCAGATGGATTTTTTATACATACAGTTTTTATTTACATGGTAGCATATTAAATAATAAAGTATTAATAAAATTACAAAAAATTATGTCTGAACATTGGCCAAAAAAATAGTACTTGGAAGCATTATTTACTTAATTATAAAATCAAAATTAACAAAAACTAATATAAACAGTTGTCGCAAATAAATATAATAATGGAACAGACAATTCAATCAGTGGTTTTGTAAACGAATGAATGTAAGTACAATTTGAAATGTAAACTTGCCAGAAATACAAATGATGTCACAAACATATATCTACTTCTAGGACAAGTAGTGTATCGCGACAACTCTGAGCCCATTCGTCTGACTACACAACCTAACTTCCATGAAATATTTATTAGTTAGTTAAATGAGCATTTTAACGAATTGCGAGGTTAGAACAGAGATTATATTTATTTATATTGATCATGCTTTATATTAAATAACTCTTCAGCCCTATGAATCATTTCTGTAACTAATATTCATGTTTTCATCATTATGTTTATAACTTCTGAATCATTACTATGCACGTGTTATTACATTACAACTCTGAACTTAAATCGCTCTCCAGAGATATTGAAAAGTCAGAAAGAATTTAACTAAATGTTAACAATATTTAAAAGGTACCGGATATATTATTACTTAAAAATACGATATGTTCAAATTTTATCCTTCGTAAATATTTGATAATTTTCTTCCAAATTTGTCATATTCTGGCGCGTAGTAATAACGACGTTCAAATTTCGCGGCGCAAGGCAAGAATAATGGTCTCGCATTGGTCGGAATAGATTTGCAAATCACTGACTTGCGAGTCGAAAGACCCGAGCGAACGACCGAAATGCCTGGGCTGTCATTCCAACGTCTCCACCTACATGTCCATCACCTTTCGGGAAAGATTGGTGGCCAGAAGCTTCTATGTTTTGAAGTGTCTCGAACCTAAAAAGTTCCTCGCTGCCTATATAATATGAGACGAGAATAGAAGCAAGTCAGTTGGTGAATTACCGACCATTTAGGGAACAGAGCGAGAGAGTTGCAGTGGGTGAAGTCACATGAAGCTGTGAAATAGTTGTGAAACAACTTCGAAACAAGTTTAATTGCGAGTGGAAATTGTGAACAAACTCTTACCGATACTTTTTAGAATTCAATAAACTGGCTGTGAAATAATTACGCGATATCTGTGTGAATTATTTATGCTGAAACTTCGTGAAGATCAAACCCCACGAAATTGCCTCAATATTTTAATTTACTTGGAATAATGAATAATATCCTTTTCCCCCAAATCTATCTTCCCAGTCCTGGTCTTGAAATGCTTTTTTCATTCATTTCTTTCTTTGTCCTGCAACCAAGTGTTTTTGGTCTACCTATTCCTCCTAGTGGAATCCAATCCAAAACTTCAATGGTGAAGTATTTTGAAAACAATATTTCCACATAATCGCTTACTATTTATTTACTAAATTCAGCTAATTTATTATCTTCGGTGTAATTGCTGAATTGGGGACTGCACCTCCTTTGTCAACAACAGACTTCATCAACATCGAACAACAGAGTTTATAATATAATTCTAAAGAAGATTAAAATGTATTAATAATTTAATAAAGGATTTTGATGGATGGATTTGTTTATTTTTACATGATTTCCAATTGATGTAATACTGTATTTATATCGGTCTGAATTGCATCCTCAAATTTTAATTAACCCATCAGGGAATGCATTACGTAGTTAATAAGTAACGATACAGTGATTTTATATAAAACCATTAATTTCTTGGTTTAAAGAGAAATCTCCGCTTGGCGGCCTGTGATAGAAGCCCAAAAAGAGTGATTCGCAAGTGGTTAAAACGATAAATTTCCTGTTAATTCTGTTTCAATGTTGGATACTAGATAAATCCAATGAACAAGTTAGCTTGGTCAATTATATTAGCTTTGAGTATTGGAACCAATTTATGTTCAGTGTAAGTGAGTTTGTTTCAATACATAATTCGTAACGAGCTCTGTGTACATTACACAGTTCTTCTTGTAATGAAATGATGCTCCCAATATCATCATGATTTGATATACATTTCCTATTACTGAGTGGTTAAAGTCATTAATTTATATTGAAAACCATGTTTACTGACAATTTATACAACAAGCATTTTATTTAATAAAACACCAGGAACCGAGCAATGTAAACAACATAAATAACAGATTTTCTACACTTTAGTAATAAATCAGTATTTTTTAAAACCATTATCAAGCAGTGTTGCGGTCACTATGAAAGAGTTAAACAATAAAATACTATTCTTTGAAACTGTGACGCGACTTTTTTTAATTCCTTCGTAAACTCCTGTCGGATTTTATTCTTAGGGTTCCATTTTTCAAATTATTTCCCCTCATTTACAATGATTTTTATATTTTTTCTAACGATTGTTTCAATATATTTGTCTATGATATTTAACTACATACGTAGCATGAAGACGTGACACCATATTGATTTTAACGAATACTCTAAACAAAAACGAAATCTGTTCCAGTGCAGCCAAAACAGAGCATGTACTAATTTACTGTACACATATAATTCAGAATTTTAGAACTTACTATTTATTTTTGGGCGTTTCATTTTTTCACAGGTTATAGTGCATAAATTGCGTAAGTTAGCTTTTAGGTTGGTCTTTCACAGGTTAGAGTACTTAAATTGCGTTAGGTTAGCTTTTAGGTTGGTCTTTCACAGGTTAGAGTACTTAAATTGCGTTAGGTTAGCTTTTAGGTTAATTAAATATCGTGTATATGTTGTCTGCATCTCATGATTCCATAGTGTAAACCGCTTCGCATTTGTTGGTACATACGCATGGTGTATGATTGGAACTTAGAAATTTGTTTAGTTTCACATGTTGTAAAAAATCCTCAAGTAAAATTCTTATGTGATATCTAAGTCATCCTCAACCAGGGAAAAGTTATAAAATACTTTGAAGTCCTTTCGGAAGAACATATGTTCCATCTTCAGCTTTTCTAACGTCTATAGTGTTAAGCACATCTGTCAAGCATGTAGAATTAACTCATTTTAAGGCTAATGTTATATGTAGGTTCGTTGTTGCCTTCAATTACGTCCTTTACTTGCTCCTATCCTTAGACAAATTAATCCAGATCATATCTCTGATATACAATATATTGAGATCCATCGGCATATTATCATCCCACCTATCCCCAAGTCTTTTCCCAGTGGTATCCCAATAAAAAAAAGGTTTTTACTTTCCACTATTACAGTTGCGGAGCAGAACATCTTATGCTCATAGAATTAATAATATGTTTAGCTAACATTAGAAAACGGATACCGGTATTGTTTATGAAGTTTTTAGTTGCGGAGCTTCCTCAAGTCTTACCACTTATAGGATCGAATATTCAACTCAGGATCCTGTTTTCTTATACGTTTAATTTGTTTGATCTTTCCAGTTAAGTACACCACGTTTTACTCCAATATAGCACTACAGGCAAGATAGTCGCTTATGTATTCTAATTTTTATATTCCTAGACAAAATTCGAAAAGACAAGTTATTCCGAAGTGAAAACTAACATGAATTTTCTAATTTAGGTTAATATTGGCTCAGGCCTATAAACTTAAGGTAAAACATTATAATTTATGTGTCTAGGCAATTGAAATGCCATATTTGTAAATCGAACTGCATACGCCCAGCTGCACGACTATTAAAACTTTATTAATCGTAAATGTTAATTATTCCGAGATATTATTTTTTATAGATTTTGGCATAAATGGATTCAATTAAAAAAAAATATATGTAACTCCACTTGTACAAATATAAGACATTTCTTTCCGCCTAAACCAAATGCTTACTAATAGCTTACTAAGAATAAGGAATAATAAATCCAGAGATATATGAACTGTAATTGACGTTATTACTTATTTCACTATTTATATTACAATAAAGGTGAAGTTTTTTGCTTATTCGGCACGGACGATATCAACGTTATTGCAAAATTGCAAATATATGAAATATGTCCATAATTATTATTATCTCTCTTTCTTATTCTTAGTTTAACCTCTCACTTTTATATACTTTTACTTGCCCATGCCACGAGGGCCTTATAATGACATGATATGTCGGCAGAAATCATTAATATTTGGAATACATACATACTTATTTCACCATTCAAGGGCATGAAACATCAAGCTGAATGATGGATCTGGCTCAATTCGGAGCCACCTCCGAAATAACGCAAACATTTAAAATAAGACGTCAAACAACATATTAACTCGGCGAACATGACAGAATGATTGAGATAGCCAAATGTTTTTCGGGACAATTTGGGCCTTCAAGATTCCCGACATTTATTTTACAGGTAGGCCAACCATCCCCCCCCCCAAAAAACAAACAGGAATATTTTGTCTTGATCCGAGATTTAACCCAGACCTTCTAGGTGTAAGGAAATAACGTTACCTAGATAACAAAGCGGTCGATGTCAAAATATTATCCAGATAATAAATAGTAGACTGAAAATAAAAACAGGTCAAATTGTAAAAATCTAACTTCTGAGAAAAACAGAAAGGAATTACCCTTATCACAGTTTCTGAAAGACCAGGCGCAGTCTTTTGGCTGAAGTTTCAACTAATTGTACAATGAATTTCAAATAACCTGCTTGTTACTACACTAGCATAGGTACATAACTCATATTTTAACAATAAAATGGAAATAGATTATTGTGACAATTAGCCCCGATTTTTCAGTCTAGAATTATAATTATAGGCGGAATAGGTCTTGTTATTATGTAAGACGGAATTTAAAGTTTAGGAAGGAATATTTTTCTAAAAATATGAATCTGATCTACATGTCATATTAATCTTTTTGTGTTTCTCCCAAGGAATAAGTTATTAAAATATGCAGGCGTATATTGCATTTTATATTCAGTTTAGAAATTCATTCCCTTTTCACTTTATTTTCAAATTTGAATAGTCATTTAATTGGATATCGTCGATATGCCATTCTTACTTTAAATAGTTTAATTGGTTGTGAAGTTTTAGGGAGGATCTGTTGATCTCAGGGTGTAATGTGAGGATCAGTCAGTTATTGAAGTGAACGAGCGCTTCTGATGAGTTTCTCTGCTTCAAGTCTTAATCAATCTGTCAGTCAGGTGTCTTCTCTAATTGAACAAGAAATGATGGAAACTTGCACCATTTCTTGTGAACACGTGATGAACGGCTAATTGATTTCTAATGGAATTAGATCCCTTTCTTTCTAATATTATTTTAATGGAATTCTCAATATAAATTATTATTATTATTATTATTATTATTATTATTATTATTATTATTATTATTATTATTATTAATATACAATAAACTTCACATTACTTAGACAATTGGATTAAAAGAAAATTGTTTAATACTCGGAAGATACAAGCGATTCATGAAATATTATTTGCAGTAAAGGGTTTTCTTTACATTGTCCCCTATCATCAGAAAAGAAAAGAACTGTGCTAGCCCATGTTAAGCATTTAGTGCATGGGAATATAAATCACGGTCTTCTAAACTAAAAAAAAAATTAATTCATGGGCTAGTCAACTTTGGGGAAACTGTATTCATATACATAGGATAGAAGTAATTGATAAATTATTATTATTATTATTATTATTATTATTATTACTTTTATTAGTATGGCTATTTTTACAACATGTGACACGACATTTATAATTCCTTCATAAACTCCTGTCAAATTTTATTTTCAAATTATTTCTTACCATTTATAAGAATTTTACATTTTTCTAACAATTATTTCAATATGTATTTATATGCATGAAGACGTGGCAGCCATATTGATTTTAACGAATATTCTAAGCAAAAACAAATACGTGTTCCAGTCCAGCCAACATATAGTATGTACTAGTTAACTGTATACATATCCATCTATAGTAATTCTGCCCGAATGTAGGTCCTTCACTGCAATCATAGCATTTTCATGCTATGCTTGCAGCTTTACTAGGGAATTGTAGGTGTGGTAGCTTCCCGTTGCTTTCCACACCGGTAAAGGATGTTGATGATAATGATAAGGATGTTGGTGGTCATATGATTTCGGGGACCGTTTGGGCCTTAAAGTTTTCATGACATTTGTCTTACTGGTGAGGAAAAAACCCGATAAAAACCTCACCCAGAAACACTGCCCCGATCGGGGATCGAACCCGAGCCCGCTGCGTGACAAGGCAGCTCGCTACCTCGAGACCACAGCAGTGGACTCTACATATATACTTCAGAATTTAAGAACCGTAGCCGAGCGGTTAAGGTAGGAAGCCTTGGCGCAGAGCTACGGGACTTGCGCTGGTTCGAGTCTCCATGAGGGAAGAAATTTTCTCATGGTATTTCGGCCAGTATGGGACCGGTGCCCACCCAGCATCATGAGGCAATTGGGTAGCTACTATAAGTAGCGGCTCCAGGTTGAGGAACCAGCTATAACGGCTGGGGGACTCGACATGCTAACCACATGTCACCCCTACACTGGCTGTTGATCATCTACCTCTGTGATTGGCATATGTGGATGTGAAGGGCCAGCAGCCGGCTGGTAAAAGGGCAACCGCTGAAAGGTGGAAAGACCCTCAATCGGACTATTTATTTTTGGACGTGCCATTCTTTCACAGGTTAGAGTGTTTAAATTGCATTAGTTAGCTTTTAGGTTCATTAAATACCGTGTAGACCTATATCTTGTCTGCATCCTGTGATTCCGTAGTGTAAACCACTTCGCGTTTGTTGGTGCATGCGCAGGTGTATGATTGGAAATTAGAAAAAAATGTTGGCATATCATGTTTAAAAGAATCCCCATTGTTATTATTTTTCTATTATTATTATTATTATTATTATTATTATGATTATTATTATTATTATTATTATTATTATTATTATTATTATTATTATTATTATTATTATTATTATTATTATTATTATTATTATTATTATTATTATTATTATTATTATTAAACAGTGATTATCATGCTCGCCTCTGCTTCCCAAGTTCGAGAATTCAACCCAGGTGAGATCGATGGATTTTGAGATCGTGAAATCCATTTTTTTTTACGGAATAGATATTAACTTGTGCCATATATTGACAATATGTAAAAGGACAAGAAGCATTTAAATAAAAATAAATAAAAAAACATTTATCGTTTATTTCACGTCCAATATTAAATCGTGAGTGAAATTTGTTAAAAAGTGTTATTAAATTCCTATTATTCTTTTATATCTCAGTTTGTCCTCTCATCTACAGATAAGTTTTACGTGTCATACGTATAACCGGAAGAATTATCCTTATGTTATAATAATTTGGGGATTCTTTTTATTGAATTTTTAATTAAAAAAATAATTTAAATAATTTGAAACTAAATATTATTTATTTTACAATGTTAAATATAATCTATGATTTTTGTAACATCGATGTGAAATGTAACAATGATTACGTCACATATATTGTTATAACAAATAATAGATACTGAATTCGAAGACAGACGTTTACGACAAAAGAATGTTTAAATAATGTGGTCTTAAGCCGGCCGAACATTAAAATGAATGATCTCCATATTAAAGTTTAAATAACTGGCGTTTAAATATCTTAATTCTGTATAGGAAAAAAGCAAAAATAAAATGACGTGAGTTTAGTGAACCAAAAATTATACCAGATATAATTTTATAGTGCCGTAATTTTTTAAATAAATGAAATAGCATATAAAAAGTTTGATATATATGACTATTAAAAATAATTCTTAATAATAATTACATATTATTAAAATAATATTAAAATGAGAAAAATTCTCATATAATATAATTGAAAGTAAAATAGTGAATACTACAAAGTTGAAGACATATATTATAAGTTAATAGTTATCAAATTAATTGATAGAAACAATAATACGAAGTTTCATCTTTATTGCGAAATATTGTTTAAATAAATTATTTATTGAAGAAGTGAATGTTTTATTTGATAATAAAATTTCTTTCCTCGCCATAATTGTGTTAATCAACAGCTCCCCTGAGATAGATCTACATGTCGGTGCAAATAAAGAAAAACGAAGATTAAATATAATATGTAATAAAAGTAATTTATTACTCTAAACAACGTTGCAATTATTGGCGCTTCCAAATTTGAGCCACGAAGATTCCTGTAATTCTTTCAACTTTGGAGTACGAAGATTCTTATAATTCTTGCAACTTCGGAACCTGAAAATTCCTGTTTGTTTAGCAAAGTTGGAGTAAGAAAAATCCTGTGATTCCTGCAACCTGGACGTTGGTGATATTTTGAAACAAGAACCACGAGAGCCGAGAATTTCTACAATAGGTGAGTGGCATAGAAAGAAGAATATTTAATTATTATTGTAAACAGAGTGAATAATTTATATTTGGTAGATATATGTGTAATTTTATATTAATTTATGATACTAAGAAGTTGTAAGATAGGTATTAAGGATAATGCATTATAAAAACTCCACGGTAAAGATATTAAGAAATGGAAGGTAATTGTCCCGAAGAATATGGAACTCCCTTTGTTCAGAACATTTCACACTGCATTAAATTACGCCGGATGTGAAAAATTGTTTATGAATATTAGAAATTTCTTTTATGTCAAGGCATCTTCAGTATGGTTGTGGACAGTTTTAAAAGACGACACAATGTAATGTGGAATAAAATTTGCAGGGAATCAAAATTTGTGGAAGAAAGTATAGTTAGTGAGTGGAAACCGAAACTGCATACTTTAATTTCAGGATACGCGCCTAAGAGACATTTTTAACGCTGACGAGACGGGACGGGACTGTTTTTTCGCGCGTTACTGTCGAAGTCTCTCGTACGTACTATACTTCACTTTCCAACGGCAGCGGAACTACAATTAATTAAAAGTACATAAAATACATGTACGGTGCTCTATAATCTATGTTTGGTTAATATATTTTTTTGTTTTTTATAATGCGGAATGTTGTCTAATGTGGAAAATAATTCATCCCATGCGATTCCGCTTTGAACAAGTTTTACTGTGTAACAAAATTGACTCTTACATTGTGCTTTGTTTTATTATTAGCATAATTGTGAAGCACCGGGTTGTTCACCCCCTTACACTATTCAAAATTACTGGCGGGCGGAATCAATTAACAAAACAAACGCACTATATATTGACTTAGGCTTTCACGGCCGGAGTTACTATGATGATCTTGTAGAAGATTTCCGGGCTGTTGGCCGTGGTCTTCAGGCTTGTAGTTCCCCGACGTTTCGCCAGAGACTGCGTCCGGCATCCTCAAGGGTTGTTTTGAGACTCCCTTCCCCGGCCAGAAAATTTTGAAATAATTGGGGGATTAGTTGGTTATTTACATAGTACTGGCAATTTTGTGGACTACCTGCCCTATTTATACATTTATCCGCGACGTGTTCTCTGCGCGGTCCGTTACTTCGTAAATTGTATCTGCCTTCTGCTTGGATAGCATTAGGGTCTTCCATTGCATCAGACAACAACCTCATTGGTGCAACATCATTCATCCTGTCATCGAGCTTCTAGAATGAACATCCTACTGGAATTGGACAGAAGACTGAAGAAAGAGCAAGACCAGAACGCTGAACTTCAACAGCGCAAATCATGCCAGACTCCAGCCGACCTGACAAGACACATCGGAGATGAAGGGAAGACTCCCAAGACTCCGAACAACAAAGTCACGCAAGAGGAAGACAACTTCACTCTTCCCAAGTCTAAACACACGGCCAGAAACGTCACCAAAGTCAAAACTCTCGAGATAGAGATAAATAATAGATTCATCTCACTTCAGAAACCTCCAGACTCACCTCCACCAATCGTCGTAGACGCCAGAGACATCAATGCCTACAAGTTAACACACATTGCCGCTGTCTCTACAGGCAATGAAAAAGACATCGCTATACAGCATACCAAAGACCAACTGAAGATCTACACTAAAGACAAAGACGCATTTAAACAAGTCCAAAAAGTACTATATGACCATGAAATGCAGTTTCACACACATATTTACAAACGAAGATCACATATGACCCAGAAGATAACACTAAAAGGACTCCCAGTAAAAATTACATCCCATGAAATCTTTCAAGAACTTGCAGACAAAGGATACCCTATCCACAACGTGAGACAACTCTTCAAAACCAGCTTTCAAGAAGGATCCAGACTCAAGACTGCTATTCCTGTCTGGATTTTAACTTTCTTCCACAAACCAGACTTCACAACGAAAATAGTTCAACTGACCGACATTTTCAATGTTAAAATTAGACTCGAAACCTACAAGACGCCAGCCGGTGGAATCCAATGTTACAAATGTCAAGGTTTTGGCCACCTAGCTGAATGCTGCAGAAGAAAACAGAAATGCGTCAAGTGTGCAGGCAACCATAGCCTCAAAAACTGCACAGCAACTGAACTCCAATGCACAAATTGCAACGAAACTCACGCTGCCAGCTACCGGCAGTGCCCAGTCTACAAAGAATACAGCAATACAAGAAGAAAGCACACGCCAAGGATACCACAACACACCGCCAAAGCACCACTTCAAAATACAGAGCCAGAAAAATCTTCAAAAATCTCCACTCCAGCACCAAGTGTGAACACTCCCATAACCCCTATCCCACCACCTCACCTCCAACCCAGAAAAACCTAGTTTCCCAACTACTATCCCTCATATCCAAAATCCTCCTAAATCCTGAACTCCTTAAAACTACAGTAATGCTTCTCACAAACATCATCTCAAGTCCTTAAAAAATTCCAAGAAACCACTTCAAGACATCATTTTTAAGATCGACAAGCTTAAGCAAGAAGAGAACAGCATCTTCACCTTCAAGCACATTTCAAGAACCCAGCTGTTTAGAGGAGCACTCTCAACAGCCAACACATAATTTTCGACGCACATCAATACAAGCACTTCTAGTACTGGGTCAAGGCCTTCGTAAGGCCGGTACCATTATCAACCTAATATTATCTGCTCGGGAAGACCCTAATGTTAACAAGCAGAGGGCAGATATAATTTACGAAGTAACGGACTGCCTAGAGAACACGTCGCGGAAAAATGTATAAATAGAGCAGGTAGTCGACATATGTCCCTTCTTCGGCAGTTCCAGTCGAGCTAGCTCCTGCTGCCAGGAAGAAACGCACTGCCCCTGTAGAGCCAGCAGCTCCAGCGCCAGTGACTCCTAAAAAGATTAAAAAGAAATCAAAGGCCTCTCAAACAGAGGACCAAGGTCAAATTGAAAACAATCATAAACCACAAAACGTCTCTGTAAGCACTCAGACTGCTCCAGAGATTGAAATACTGCCTCCACAGCGAACAGATAAAGAGTGTCAGATATCATTAAACCCCGAAAGGAAGGATAAAATGATAGGCACTTCCCCACAATGCCTATGCTGGGACAAATGCCCAACATATCAGCAGCACACAAATCTTATGCATGCATTTGGCAAAATTGTAGACCAACTATATGATGAAAAGAGAACAGGTTCATTCAACCTATCCTTAACCATGAGTTGGGAAAAAGGTCAATTTGATGGATGGGATCTTGAATTGGTGAAAACCAACAGCCAAGAAAAACAGGAGGACTTCAACCTTCCTCTGGAAAGACAAGAACAACATCATAGTCCAGAAGAGGATTTAAACTTTCCTCCGAGAGAACACCATACCCTCCCAATTGATAGAGGATATAGTCCTCCTCCTCCTCGGCGACGAACCAAATGGCCTATTAATTACAACTATAGCAGAAGATAGCATAGACGCAAATAACGTCCGAGAAGACGCTAACTCTCATTTAGGCGATTTCGGTCGGCTATTCGCCTCAAGAACCGACCTAAAATGAGATAGAAAGGTTGTTGCCGGCCAGCCACCTATAAGAGCCGGAGGCCCTGACTGATTTTGGCCACATTTGGATAATTCTCACTAACTTCAAACCTACTCTGTCAATGGTTTCGGTGGTTTCCTTGACGCTAAGACAAATGTCGGAGTAGGTCACTTGATTCCACCAGTAAATTATCGTACATCCCATTAAATATTCAAAATTCAAAATTAAGGGCAATTTCACAAAATTCAATTCTAAAAAACATTAAATTTATTAACCTATCCTGAAACAATTCAATCTAAATTATTATTTTCAACAGCTACTCTGTCAAGGTTTCTGATGGTTTCCTTGGCGTTAAGGTGAATACCGGAGTAGTCCCCTTTGCTCCATCAGTAAATTCATTATTTCCTTAACTGACCGGGAAAGTGGATGTTGGGAAAGATTTCATTTCAATTTGGGGCTTTAAGCCAATGCCTTCTCACCGGGCGACTGCTGCCTTCGTAGTTCTTCGGATGCGAGCTTCAAAGGATCGACTACGTATAAAAATTTACAAAAATACTGCAAAATCAACAAATCAGAAAAAAATATATATACAAGTCCTAATTCTATTCCATATGAACGTAGGAACAACCTAACGGCTGCAAATCTCACTTCAGAGGTCACGGTAAAGTGCACTATGGCGCTCAAATAGACCTCGATCAAAATTCTATGTCCAAAATTACAATGCAAAAATTTTTCTAAGTCCAATAATATTCACCGCAAATGCGAGACCACTTACAACAGGCCCATCGCCCGCCAACATATCGCAAGTTAGCTACGGCGACCTTCAGCAAGGCAGAGTACCTGTATGGATAACAACCCAAAAAATTTTCTAAGTCCAAGAACATTCACCGCACATGCGAGACCACTAACAGCAGGCTCATCGCCCGCCAACATACAGCTGGCTAGTCACGGTGACCTGAGCAAGGCAGGTACCTGCATGGGTGACCACCAGGGAATGCCATGTGCTCGACTGTGATTGGCCAGCCACCACGCACTTTTAAACATCAATTATTTCATTATCAAAATTTTCAAAACAACATTATACATTAGTACACTATAGTAGGCCTACTAACTATTATTAATAATAAAAATTCCATTTTATCGGATTTTAATAAATTTTCAACATATATACCGACTTCGGTAAAACAGCCAATCAGAACGGAGCACGACACAGCTACACATATCTTCATCCATGCAAGGAATGCGAGTGATGAAACAGTGAACATCTTACATTTAAGTAAATGCTCAACAAGCTTTACTTATTATCAAAATTTTTTGGGGTTAATGGACTCAGTCTTCGTCCCCAGTCAACTTCGGTTGACAGGCAGCAAAGTAGCCGCATCGAGGGAGCCGCACTCTGCGCTGCCCATCTTGGAATTATAGAGAATTATAGAGACATAATTGCCAGTCTCAACACAACCCCTAAGGATGCCGGTCGCAGTCTCTGGCGAAACGTCGGGGAACTACAAGCCTGAAGACCACGGCCAACAGCCTGGAAATCTTCTACAAGATCATCAAACGCACTGTCTGTATGTCAAGAAAATCAACAAAACTTGCTAAAAAATGAAGATAAGTTGTATTGGATAAATAAACTGTCTTGTCATCATACTACCAACCTCGTAATTAAATCAAACAGTAATCGTAGTCCAAATATTGTCGGTATAGATATTACAGAGATACATGGCATGTTACATTAAAACGCCAGCAGGAAGTTACTAATATTTCTCATATAGAACACACAATACAACACGTCATAAAAGAACTTAACTCATCCTACGGAAAATACGAAGTATCCAATACAATGCAATAATGCTAAGCCTGATTTTTTTTAAAATCCAGCCTATATTACTATCCGCTTGCCATTCCAGGTACGCTAGCATTAATCCTCAATTAGACCTGCAGACTGAAAAAAATTTCAGAACGGCTCCATCTGGTTTTTATAACCGGACCACTTGTCTGACATTTCGAAAAAAATCAAACATCATTCAAACTTTCTATACAAAAACAGTCATAATTTGAAAAAGTTACTAGGTGGGATTCCAAAAAAAAAAAAAAAAAAAAATCCTCCACCTACCGAGTATCCGTTATCTGATATCTGACACTCCGATTGGTTTTTCAAGTTCTATGTTATATCTCATTTTGATACTGGAACATAATGTACATTAATATAAGCAGTATAATTACTAATAATCTGAAGTTACTCTTACATGATGTAATGCTGACAAATGTAATCATCATTGCGATTATAGTCCACAGACGAAGAGAATGAAAGCACATGACGAAGGGGGGCACGGGGAATTGCAAGCGATACAATGGCATACTACCTGAGAATAAAGGAACAGTCGTGACGTATGAAATATGTACTGCTTTCATTCACTTCGTCTGAGGATTATACTTCGGAAGCAGCTGGTCCTTGTTCAATCCCCTAAGGAATATATTATCCAGGATAAGTTTTTACCGGGTTATTCCTCATCTGTAAAACCAAAAATGGTTCCCGAACAATCATAATCAAACTTAGAAATATGCCATGTTTTTGTGTGACGAAAAACGTACGTATGTGACATTTGAATAGTTATAATATTATAATGATATTGTGAAAAGACAAATTAATGTGTGAACCAGGAATCGAACCGTAGACCTCTAGTTCTCCAGACTAGTGTGTATCCCACTACACCATTCCAATATCATTATAATATTATAATATGATCCATTATTGGAACTGTGTTAAAATAACAGTAATGGAAAATGTTAAATAACATCGTTTACTACCTATAAAAGTGGTGGTGTAAAATTCTCAAATATAAATACTTCTAAACGAAGCAGGCCGTTGGCGATGGCAGTGTCATCTACCTGACAGCGGACGAAACGAGAATTATAGATTTGTATATGTGGAAAGAATTGTTAGTGTTTGTGCCAGGTGTGAAATGGTGTTGGGCTGCACACTAGTCTGGAGAACTAGAGATCCACGGTTCGATTCCTGGTTCACACATTAATTTTTCTTTTCACAATATCATTATAATATTATAATATGATCCATTATTGGAACTGTATTAAAATAACAATATTGGAAAATGTTAAATAATTGAATAGTTGCCCCGAAAACTGATCTAACCCATATACTTTCATTCATGACGTGCCTAAATTATTTCGCCTTTTTGTTACATATAGATGACTATTCGCTTCATAGCCAAGATTTAAAAATAAATAAAACAGGTCTAGAAGAGAGCAGGGATAGTTTTACATGCACTATGCCGTAATGTTCTCCGGATGGATCACTAACCCACTGAAAAGTCAACTTTCGAAATTTTGTGGGTTAGTTCTCTTTTCGGGGCAACTGTTAAATTATTAAAAATCGTCTCCCAACACGTCATGCCCAAGTACATATAATTGGGAGGAGCGGGGTACGTAACTAAACGGCACTTACAAATTAATAAGTTAAAGCAACGTAAAGAGAAATTCCACAGCACCATTATTAGTCAATAAGATGGTCAAATTTCCAGGTTCAAACTTTGTACACCATAGAAATTGTTTAACATAATGGCGACAGCTGCATATTTCCATTTTCATATACCTAACTCTAAGAGAAGCAACGAAACAGTATATATATATATATATATTATTTTAAATTTTGACTCTGTAGACACTTCCCATGCAGCAGCCGATTTAACGACTTCGCCAGAACATCCACGTGTTTCTGAACACTAATTTCCTCTCATGTTTTGAATTTACTCTCTGCTGTTGACAGTATATCGAATTGCAGTAGGCTTACTTGCCGCCCAATTTTTTGTGATATTGTTACAATTTATTCGTAGAGTCTTTCAGGAAGGATAGTTTTATTTTATTTTAATATACTTTTACTGTCTATAATTTAGTTTACATTATACAATATCGACCCATCCCTTAGATCTTTAAACAGGATTTAATTACCTTCAGTATCGTTATCATACTCAAAATCACTTCTCTCCATATTAGTGATATACGGGAACGTTCGGCCTACTCAGCAATATGAACACCTGCTCAACTATGAAATGTAAAGATGCTGTGTCATTTTCACTCCACCACACATTTGTTTATTCACAATCTATCACCACTTATTAACTGGAGCTTGGCTTTGAAATATATTGTCAAATAATCACAGTGATTTTCAAACACAAAATTAAGTTCAAAAGTCGATTATACAAGTATTTATATACAATCTGCCAATTATTCCAATCTCACTTTCATTAGTAGACTCGATTTCCATTACCCACAACAATATTAGCTATACAGTAAAAGCTCCTTATTCACGGTTCCCTTATTCGCGTTTTCATTATTCGCGGCTTACAAAATTGCGACACAGTTCCTGTATTCGCGGGCTAAATATCTATTTATTCCCGGATCCAGTCGGTATATTAGAAGGATTAGTATCCTTTTTTAACGCGTCGGTAATTTGTTTACTGCAGGCATGTGCCAAGTCGGCTTTTACAAAGAGTGATTCAAACCAAATGGACAAATTAATATCTAAGTAAAACAAACCTTATTGTCACTAAGCCTAAAGTTTGTTCTTAAAAGCCACCGCCGCAGTATTTCACGTCCCACTATGCCCTTTCATAAATGCTGCGCTTTCTAGAATCGGTGTTTTATTGTTTCAATATGTCATTCCTTGCAATAATTTTGATTGCATAACATGTGTCTCTTCTGCTTTGTTGCCAATTTAAAAGGAAAGAAAATTAGTTCCGAAGCAGAAAATAGTAGTGTTGCCGCTTAAAGTAAAAATAGAAATGCTTGACTGTTTACGCGTTGCCCAGATATTTGCGTCTATTTCATGCTGTTTGAATGTTAATGAATCAACTGTACGATTCATCAAAAATACATTATAAATATTAATTGTATTGTATTCATAACTTGTAATCGTTTATATATATATATATATATATATATATATATATATATATATATATATATTGTAATTTAGATTTAAGACTATTTTTTGTTTGTATTTTTTTTTAAACCTGGTTGAGTGGTAGACAAGGCCTTAAGGCCTTAACTCTGCCAGGTAAAATAAAGCTATTATTATTATTATTATTATTATTATTATCAAGAAATCCGAAGATGAAGTAAGGAATTCTATCGCAGAACGAACAGCTGAATATCAATCTGAATTGAAATGTCTTTTAAAAGCGGCAAAACAGGATTTTAATGTTTTATTTTATTTTGGAATCTTGGATTGTATCCTCCTATATACCCATATAAATTTCAGTTCAATATTCGCGGTTTCTGTATTCGCGGATATTTGCGGAAAATATCCCCCGCGAATAAGGAGCTTTTACTGTACTATTTTGAACATTACTCATGTATTGTCTCCATTGTTAATTTATTTTTAACTAGTTGTTAGTTTTTATTTATATTTATTTTAGTGCGTATCCACAGAGCACAATTTAATTACAGTTACATTAATACACATTTTAATATCTACCTTCAACTAAACTGCTCCATTTAGCAATTACAAAATACTTAGCATTTTATTTAACGAATTTCTGTAATAGCTAAAGTCATGGTGTCGCAATTCATATCTGGGCATGAAAGGGTCGACAAAATGTATTCAGATGTCTCATTTCAGACTTCAATATATTTTACCTAACGTAAATCTTTGACACCGGATTATTCCCTTCCGAAGGAACCCAAGTTCCATATATTTACGACCTGAAAATTCGAGGAACCCGATCAGAAAACCGAAATGAGATGCGAGCATGATAACCGCTAGTCCAACGAGACCAACCAACTGAAAAAAAAATACATAGCGTTGTTTGTTCGTACTATTTTATGCGCTGCCATACCGTTCATCCCGATTGTGATGGGACTTTTTACAAAATGTTCGGGAGATTCCCGGGATGAACATAGGCTATAAGAGAGTTGTGTTGCGCAGATTATTAATAACAAGTAAGTTTCTTGTTATGAATCGGGATTGGGAAAATATTGAATAATAAACCGTTACGAGTTAATCACCCATTACTTAAAATTGCTAATAATGCCTTAGTTGACCTATAAAAATTACCCTTTGTAGTGAATAACGTGAATACAGCCCCTTTGTGACGCTTAAATGGCTTACGTTGCCTAAACCATAACAAATACGCCAAATTAATGTACACAAAAATGAACTTCTGGGCAAACTCTACGAAAACGTCCGCGGCAGCATATGTATATATTTTACGGATAACTCACAATAGCCATTTTTGTCTATCATTGATACCATCGGGATAAGGAAATTCTTCGGCAACGCCGGGTAATCAGTAATAATAATAATAATAATAAATAATAATAATAATAATAATAATGTTTTATTTATTCTGGCAGAGTTAAAGCCATAAGGCCTTCTCTTCCACTCAACCAGCACAAATACAAATAAATATTTACGTGGTATCTAAAAATAATAACGATATACATTTATTTTTTTTCCTTTCACTTATTCAACTAAACGCATAATTTATTCAGACCTAGCATCGCACGCCGGGCAGTAGCTAGTATTACATAAAATAATGTTAAATAATATTTGAACGATCATTTCAATGCATTATTAAAAGTAATTAGCACACCCATAATATATACCATGTAGAATTAATGATGATAAGAACCATATCTGATAATGAACAATTCTATTGCAGTCAAATAAAATTGTATTTTACTTCCTGATGATTATCACTAAAGAATATTTGATATGGAAATTTAATTTTAAAACTTACTATATTTATTGTATTTTAAATATTCCGAATTTTCATATCACATAACTCTCTAGAGCACAAGAATATACTTTATTATCTCAACTGCAGAAGCGATTAAATCATTCTAATTTAATCTCTTTAATTCAATATTTTGGATAATTGTAAATAAAATAAGTGGAATATAGAGTTAACTTCTTCCAATTAATTTGGAATTAAAGGTATTGTCTTAACCTCACAAGGCTAAATCAATAAATAATAATAATAATAATAATAATAATAATAATAATAATAATAATCACCATCACCATCGTTATCATCATTCTTCACGGATTAGATCTTTGCCTGTTTCGATCTCATATCTGTTCAACCCAGCGCTTCCCCTCCAGAATATATCATTACATAATATGTGATGTTTTGTACTCTTTAATTTGTTCTTTATTTCTGTGGTCACTGCTACATTAATTTTTACATTTCTGAGTTCTGTGATTAGTTCATCTTCCTGATCCCTTAAACGTCTGACGTACCAGGTTCCGGTTTTTAATTTATCTTTCCTGCCTAACCGTTTACCCTTTTTCCGTAATCCAAGTCGTCGTCTTATAATTCCGTCCGGCTTAATCGTGTAAGCCTTTTGGAAAGATCATTTTACGTGGTGGATTTCCAGCCCGACGCACAACCCCCAACCTGGAAGATCGGAGGTATTCTGTTGGGGTCCCTTCCCCTTAGAAGGTTGCCCTCTCCTCGGCTGACGAGATTCCTTTTCCCGGGTTTATTTTCGGAGTTTTCCTTCTCCTACACCCTTACCAGTACTCAGACTTGGGGTAAAGGGTATTGGGGCTTTCTATCAACAGCCATGTCTAGATCCACTGTATTCAATTGAACCATCTCTTGCAGGATGTGGTTCTTCACCACATACGGACGTCTCGGTTAAAATTCATCAGATATAATTGTCTTGCATATCTCCTCCACTTAACCCTGAGTTGGTGAGGACCAGTGTAGAGTCTATCCCTAACAGAGGTGCAATCTCTACCCTCCCCTTGACCCCTAATAATAATAATAATAATGATGATGATGATGATGATGGTGATGGTTATGGTGATGGTGATGGTGATGGTGATGGTGATGGTGATGGTGATGGTGATGGTGATGGCGACGGCGACGGCTACGACGACGACGATTAATAATAATAATATAATAATAATATTTTTTCCGGTTTTAACAATTTTGACACATTTTTCCGGCACCAATGATTTGTCTTCAATTTGCTTTATAATTTTCCTCCATTCGTCTTTATAATAACACATTTCTTCCTCTACTTCCTTCAAAGTTTCTCTAATCCCTTGGATCCACGTGAGATTTGGTTGTTCTTTCCTTCTCATTCCTGATGGTGGCCATTCCATTATTTTCTTCGATAATTTTTCATCCTCCATTCGCCTAATATGCCCGTACCAATTTAGTTACTTTTCTTGGATAGTAATAATAATAATAATGAATTGAGTTGGTGTTTACTTGATGAAAATCCATATTTTTTTAATTAAATAAAACTTAGTTTTATTTTTATTTAATTATATATAATAATAATAATAATAATAATTATTATTATTATTATTATTATTATTATTATTATTATTATAACAACATAATGATAAGTTTAATATAATAATATATAATTTAATGTGGTACTACTGGCCGATAGCGAGGAGATACTAAAGGCCAACACGCACACACTATTGAGTAACACTAAGAAATTAGGACTGGAAGTAAATATCAGTAAAACTAAATATATGGTCACACGTAGAAATACATTATATAATGGAAATAGACAGCTAATGACAAATGAGGGAAATTTTGAGGAATTGGCTGAATTCAAATACCTAGGAACAATAATCACAAATAGGAATGAGATGCACAAAGAAACTAAACATAGGCTCAATTCTGGAAATGCATGCTATTATGCATTGCAGAGACTTTTGATGTCCCAACTCCTTTCAAAAAACGTTAAGCTGAAAATATATAAAACTATTATTCTACCAGTTATATTATATGGGTGCGAAACATGGACTCTTACTTTAAGGGAGGAAAGGAGATTACGAGTATTTGAGAATAAAGTTCTTAGGAAAATTTTTGGACCAAAGAGAGATGAACAGACAGGTGAATGGAGAAGACTACATAACAATGAACTACATGGTCTTTATAGGAAGCCAGATATAATAAGAACAGTTAAGTCCCGCAGACTGCGATGGGCAGGACATGTTGCGCGTATGGGGAATGAAAGACGTGCATGGAAACTTCTTGTAGGAAAGCCAGAAGGAAAACGCCCAGTTGGTAGACCAAGAATGAGGTGGGAGAACAACATTAACTATGATTTGAGGGAAGTAGATTATACAGGAAATGATTGGAAAGCATTAGCTCAGGATAGGGATATATGGAGAGCTTATGTCCGCGCGGCCATGAACCTACGGGTTCGATAGTGCCAGTGAGTAAGTAAGTAATATAATAATATATAATTTAATATAATAAATAATTTATATTATTATATTAACTAACTCATTGGCACTATCGAATCCGTAAGTTCATGGCAGCGCGGAAATAAGCTCTCCATACATCTCTATCCTGTGCTAATGTTTTCCGATCATTCCCAGTATAATCTACTTCCCTCAAATCATAGTTAACGTTATCCTCCAACTTCCCTCTTGGTCTACGAAATGGACGTTTTTCCTCTGATTTTTCTACAGGAAGCTTTCATGCATGTTTTTTATTCCCCTTTCGTGCCACATGTCCTGCCCATCGCAGTCCACGAGACTTAACTGTCTTTATATCTAGCTTCCTATAAAGACCATGTAGTTTTTGCGACTAATTCGTGGCGTTGTACATGACATAACATAAATCAATATCAACTGCCGAAATGCAGAACAAAATTAACACAGACCAATGCTAACATAACACGATTCAGTCCATATAATTTAATTGGTGTCATTTTTACTGCAGTGGACATGAATTATGCCGTTACAACTCAATATTTATAATATGTGAGCTTTACCAATTAACACGCAGAGTACATGTTAATCAGATGCAATTCGTAAAATAAACATATGTTTATATTCTGTCAAATTCATAACTAAATCGTAACGTATAATAACGCCGCAATATATAAACACTAACTTCAAGTAAATAAAGTTATTATGTTTATTATAACACAATAACACATTTATTAAATAATGCTATGTAAAAATCGACAACCAGTCTATATCTAATTAGTAATGAACTAAATATATGTCTGTCGGTCACGGTTTTAATTCCTTCTCAGATTGATAAAGATATACTTAGGATTTGTTAATACATTTACCTAATACCTTGTATAAAAAGCATAGATTAATTCATTGTAGTTTATTACTTTCTTTGTATTTTTTTTCTTTTTTTTTATGTATAGTAGATTCGAGCTGTTATTCCTTTTTGTATTCATTGTATCATTAATTTAATTTAAATTGTATTTAGTTTCATTGTATTATTAGACATTATTTTCAATATTATTCAATTTGACAGATAATTAATTGTTCAATATGACTATTATTGTAATTTTTTGTATTCATATGTAACATATGTTTGTCCTGTTTAATATGACTATTATTGTATACTTTTGTATTCATATGTAACATATGTTTGTCCTGTTTAATATAACTATTATTGCATTTTTTTTGTATTCATATGTAACATATGTTTGTCCTGGTGAGTGGAAGAGAAGACCACATGGCCTTAACTCAACCAGGCTAAATAAATCTATTCTATTCTATTCTATTCTATTCTATAAGTGTACTAATGTTCAAGTCAATTTGCATATGATAATAGTTGAAGCATTTGTAAAAGTAAAAATGTATATAGCTAAACTTTCACTTGTATTGTTTATTAAATGTCATAGGCCTATCAATAATTTTCCAACAAATTGGATTTTTTTCTGAATAATCACAACAAATCGTCACAGAATATTTCCAAATGCACTTTATTTGTTTCACAAAATTTCATTGATTATTCTGAAATTACTTGGTCCTAATAATTACTCTTTCTTCGGAATGTATTTATCACACAATCCTTTTAACTCGCTGATGGTTTCACTTGCACAGTTTCTTATTTTATTCGCTTTACTGGACCATTGTTGCTGTATACCTCTCCCACGAGTCTCGCAACGGCTTTTCTCCTCTTAATTGAGTTAAAATGAAACAGAGGCAGGTTGGAGGTCCTGTCGTTTAAACAGTTACCTTTTATAAAATTCCAATTTTTACATTTCAACTATAAAAATATATATAAAAAAAAGAATATAAATCGAAGTTATAAAATTTTGTTATGTAGTATTTCATATGTCTGCCAATAACATATAAGTCTTTTGCCGGTCGTTGAATGATATCATCATCATCATAGTACATTCACGAATTTAGGCAATTTATTGACCTGTTTCGGCCTCAAGAGAAACACCATCCATAAGTCTTTTTAGTGGACGTCCTGGTCTTCTTCTTCCTGCTGGTTGATATCTTAACATTTTGTTTGTGATCTTCCATTCGATGAACATGTTACATCCATCTTGACTTATAATCAGAAATTTTGTTTTCTAAAGGTTCCATGTGTAATTCGTCTAAGATGTCTTCATTTTTTTTTTTGTGATCTAGTAGTGTGTATCCTGCAGTTCACCAAAGGTATCTCATTTCAGCACATCTAAGTCTCTGTATATCCTTCTGTTTCAACGTCCATGCTTCGCTACCATACAAAAGAGTTGGAAGAGCCAGTGTTTTATACACTTTTAGTCTTGAATGTTTTTGGACTAAAATTCTAAAAAATTTATATATTTTTGCATTTACATCCTTATCTTCCTCATATGAGCTATTGCATCCTAGATGTGTAAAATGATTCACCTTCTCCAAAATTTTATTGTCAAGTACAATTTAACTTCTGACAGGATCTACAGCTTGTAAATGCCATAATTTTTGTTTTCTCTGTAGATATCTTCAATTAATATTCTTCTGTAATTTTCTTAAGTTCATACAGATCTTTCTGCAGATTATCTTCTGAATTTGCTATTATTATTTGGTCATCTGCAAACAATAGGGTGAATGATATATATATATATATATATATATATATATATATAATACTTTTTATAGTATTGCTACTTGTATTTATGTTATCAGTTTGCATAACTGAAATGCGTTTTGTGTGTGTGTTTATTCTATATTAGTGTGCGATAGGCAGGACATGTGGCATGAATGGGGAATGAAAGCGTGCATGGAAGTTTCTTGTACGAAAACCAGAGGGATAACGCCCAATTGGTAGACCAAGAATGAGCAGGGAGAATATCGTTAACCATGATTTGAGGGTTGTAGATTATACAGGGAATTATTGGAAAATATTACTTCATGATAGGGATGCATGGAGAGCTCATATCCACGCAGCCATGAACCTACGGGCTCAATAATGCCAGTGAGTTAGTTATTTAATGTAAGTTTATCATAAGTAATGCCACGAGTGATATCCAAATTTATCTAGAGAATTTGGAAATCAAGAGTGGCATTTGTTAGGACTATTTAACGAATAAAATGAAGCTATTTACTCACAAATCATTATTTAAATATTTATATATTTAGTTAATTATTTGTTTATTTATTTATTTAATATAAACGGCGATATTTGAAAACAAACGAGAAACGTTATGTTTCGTTTCTCCATTCAATGCAACAAGATAATATATTATATATTGCCATCTGGCGTGGGAAACGTGAAATATGATCGCAATAGTGTAAGAATGCACCCTAGTGGAGAACAAATGAAACACAATCAAACTGTATATTTTAACCAAAATTATAGGTTATTAATTACTTTTTTTAGTAAACAACTCGGTAAAATCATTATTTAAAAACACAATTATTGAACACACAATTGTCAAATTTGTAGTTTGAGGGAATTTGTTCATTACTTGTTATATTTAATGCAGATGACGTAGTAGGCATGTTGTTTCTCAATCTGCGGACAATATCTGAATGCTGTTCTTCGTTTAATTGTAGATGGGTTTTAGTGATGCTGCGTTGACATGACCAGTAATTTTTAAGACTTCTTGTTCTTGTACTCCAACTTGAAGCATGTTCGAAACCGCAGTTGAACGACTTGAATGGTTGCTCACTTTATGCTTATTTATGTCCAATCCAGATTTTCTTGCACACATTTTTGTCCATATCGAAAGTTGATTTTGCCCTACTGGACAATTCTTATACCAAATTCTAGACTTTTGGTAGAATGGGTTAGGAGCAGTGAAAAACGGTCTGTTTAGATCTTGTCAGTACGTTTTTCCAATAGAAGTTTATACAGTCTCACTGGGCACCTTCTCGGGTTTTCCTGATTCGGTATTATCCATTTTGTATCGCAGAGCTTTTGATCGCCTCCTTGACATGTCTTGGAAAACACTGGTTTTTATGCACTCCTTCCTGTCGGCTTACCATTATGATCTAGTTCCTCTTGAAAATAGTGAATTAGGCATTTTACAGCTTCTCCCCCACGCCATGTCAATTCTACGGAAGTGTTAAGGTAGAACTTAATTTGTAATCCTTCAGGGGTTTTCTCCTGACAATTATTAATCATTCTTTCATATTCATCAGACTTCAAAGCCACTGCACTCACCTTTCTTTTCTCTGGCATGTTTTTGAAGTACTTTTGGTTTTGCGTGTCTTGCTTGCCTGGAGTCATTAAATTCTTGATCGACGAACGGATTAAAATCTCGTTGATGTGCATTAAAATATTTCTCTTGTATCATTTTTGCAGTAACATTGCACATGGTTTTCAAACTGTATTCTTTGTACTCTTCTCCATTTATTTTCCTCATATTAATTCTCCAGTCTTTCAGTATGTTGGCAATGTTTTTGGTTGGAGTTTCTGCTGTTAACGTTGTTGACAAAATGTTTCGAACTGATTCCAAATATATTTCCTATTACTTTGAGTGTTATGGGGCTTAGATTGCTTGATTATTTCGTCTATATCTTCATTTGAAGCACAGGCAAATCTTGTTTCTGCCATTTTGAAGATTCAAATATGGCGGCTTTACTGTTGATTCAGTCACTGCAAAATAATGGTCAGATCTGTTCAGAATATTAAAAAGGAGGAGCTTACTTTAATATGGTAAATTTAATATTGATAAATATTTGGTGAAACACGACTGTGATTGTTTGTAAAACTGAAATCATAGAAACGTGATTGGTCATTGACTCCCATTTGGGACATGAGTTAATAGTCAACAGTATACAGATAACGTATTCAAGCTTTCCAGAATCCTTTCAGAATCTATGAAATATTTTAAATAAAACAATAATGTCGGAATGGGCATCATTAATATGTAATTGTGTTAATGTGTGTATGACAAACTTTGAGAAGTGCCACCATAAAGCTGAATTGACTTAAACGTTCTATATTTGCCGTATTTATGTGGAGAATTTAATTCACCATTATATGCCTAATACGAACAAGAATAAAAAAATACTTTGTTAGGAACAAATTCCGCATCAATTGTTTTATATTTTTTACTTAAAAATATATGATGAGTATATAAGGAAAATTGCCCTTCACCTCATCCTCAATTATACTAAAATGATGAACAGTAATCTAACAAGAGGTTGTGTTTTTCTGAAAAAACACGAGCGACAAAGTCGCCAGTGATTTTGTTAAATGAAACACACAACCTCGCGTTAGATTTAGAGGACGATTTAGCGAATAACACAACATTAGAATCTAAAAATAAATATAATATTTAATATTTACCAAATGTGAGGTTATTTATTCCGATCTTAATTCCGGGCGATTTCTAAGCCGGCAGTATATTTACAAATAGCATATCTTTACTGTTAAATCTCTTTGGGCTTGGGAAAAATCAGTATCAGATGATTGTATGAGAAATAACTATTAACAATAATGCAGATTCATTTTACAACATTTAATTAATTTTTAGAGCAACAGTACTAACCTTTTGTTTTTTGGAAATTTTTGAAGTTTTTCTTTTGGCATTTCTTGCTGTATCATATATATTACATTGTTGAATTGTATCCTTATCAAATAAGTTAATTTGGAGATATCTCTCATTACGAATAGGAAGAGGCGATTTTATCAACAGAAAGAGGAAACATTATCGGTGTATGAGATAAATACTCTATATAATATTTTACTAAGTCTCTCTATGCTCGATGCTATTAAAGGTAGATGGAATAAAAAACAGAGCAATAATGATTTAAATGTTGATGGAAAAACATTTAAAGAAAAGTCCATTATAACTTTTTAAGCGAGTTGAAAAATGCGGATGACATTGGGAGATTGATATCGGATTTACGAACTGAATTCATTACGCAGAAGATAGCGAAAAAGAATGTACTCGGTGTATTATACATTTAAGCTAAGAAGCCAGACGAAAAAAGTATCTTGATCAAAAGAGTGACGATCTTTCACCGTAAAAATACTACCGTCAAGAAATGCGGACATGGGTTCAACTGGGGTAAAATTTTCCGGAGGTCAAATAGTTCCCCATTCGGACCAAAGAGAGTTGAACAGACAGGTGAATGCAGAAGACTTCATTACAGTGAACAACATGGTCTTTATAGGAATCCAGATATAACAAGACAGTTAAGTCTCGTAGACTACAATGGGCAGGACATGTGGCACGAATAGGAAATGAAAGACGTGCATGGAAGCTTCTTTTAGGAAAACCAGAACGAAAACGTCGAATTGGTAAACGAAGAATGAGGTGGGAGAATAATATTAACTATGATTTGAGGGAAGTAGATTATACAGGGGATGACTGGAAAACATTGGCTCAGGATAGGGATGTATGGATAGCTAATGTTCGCGCGGCCATGTACCTACGGGTTCAATAGTGCCAGTGAGTTAATTAGTTAGTTAGTTCCATAAACCACAGAGATAGATAGTTACTTAGTTATTTAATAGCAAGAGGAGAGATATCAATGGAGATGTCTTCATAACAGTGAGCTAAGGAAACCAGATATGTAACAACAGTTAATTCTCGCAAATTGCGATGGAAAGGACATGTGGCACGAATTTAAATTAAAGAGTGGCATTGAAGTTCCTTCTAGAAAATCCAGAAATAAAGCGCCCAGTATATAGGGCAATTGGGTGAAAATAACAATACGCTCTATTTTATGGAAGTAAATTATGTAGCAGACGTCCGCCACTGTGGTCTTAGGGTAGAGTGCTGCCTTGTCACGCAGCGGGCCCGGGTTCGATCCCCAGTCGGGACAGTTTTTCTGGGTGAGATTTTTATCGGGGTTTTTCCTCACCTGTAAGACAAATGTCAGGCCCAAACGGTCCCCGAAATCATGTGGCCATCGCAATCATCATCATTCATATTCATCTTAGGTTAAGCTTAGGGTTAGGGACTCTCCTGGCGCACCATTATCATCATCACCCATCATATCATCGTGGCAACATAACCTCGCCTACCAGGCGCCCCAACCTCAGAAGTGGGTTACAAGTATGCCATGCCAGGAGAGAAACCAGGAATGTCGAAAGACAAACTTGGGGCATTTGAAAAAAATAGGTAAACATCAGCTTTTGGTAGCGATTGTGGAGACCTATGTTCACGCGGCCATGCACCTCACGATTCGATTGTGTCAGTGACTTAGTTATATGCTCATTTCAAGCATCAAGAAAATAATTCTACCAGTTTTATTACAAAATCTAGTCCATTTCCACGTATTTCTCTCATAACGTCGTTTATGCACCTGTAGTTGTTGCAATCTATTTTATTCCGTTTCTTATTGATTGGTACGATAATCAATTCTTTACATTCATTTTCAAGAGCCTTGTTTCCCAAATCATACTAGAACAACGACGTATATTTTCCATCAATTTTTCTCCCCCTCAAGTTATCCGTTCCGCTGGGATATCTTCTGATCCCAATGTTTTATACTTCTTCAATTTTTATATAGCCATTTCAATCTGTAATCCACTTGATTTTGTTATTAATATTTCTGCTGTATGTAAATCGTCGACTTCAATACTTTATTCTGTACTTACAATTGATAGCTGATTAAAGTAACTTCTTCGTCTATTTAAATAATTCCTGTTATCTGCAATATTATCCCCTTTTCCATAATTAATTAATGTTTGTTGTAGCTTGTAACCCTTTACACTCTATCCTGATTCGCTGATATTCCCACTTTTTGCATTCATTTCAAGATAATTAATGTTCACTCTCGAATATTCCCTCGTTTTGCCCTGTAATGACCTAGTGTTTTCCCATCAAATGCTATTATTTTTTATCTAAATTCAATTTATCTGGCTAGTGTAACCAATGTTTTAGCTAGCTTTTTTCTTTACTTTTTTACGATATATTGTTTTGTCTCTTTTTAAATAATCTAGGCTTTCTGATTCAGACAGTTAATAGTAAACTGCGAAACAATTTTGAAATCAAGTATTAACCACATTTCTCAGATAAATACAAGTCCAAAATCTGCATTCCAAAATGTATTATATCCTTACGTTTTATTAAAAAGCGGTTGAAATGTTGTAAAGAGTTTTAATGTATGTTCAAATGTTATTCAAATACGTAATTATAAACCAAACATAGGAAATAAAATGTGTTTAAAGTGTGAAATTTATTTCTGTGAAATTACACACAGAGGCATGCACAGACGTGCATAAAGACAATTAAAATCCTGTATACCTTAAATAGAAATTTAGTCTCTGAAGAAAAAGAAATAAGATATTGGAATAATACGAATTAGTAATTAAAATTGAATATATTAATGACAAAATAAATAAATTTAATCTAATGTGTGGCACTATTAAAAGAACCCTTAAAAACACAAGAAAATAAACAAAAATTAAATTTTATAAAGTAATGGCTGTTCCTGTATTGATGTATGGATCAAAATGTTGGACGATCACTACAAGACAAGAACAAAGATTCGAAGCAGCTGAGATGCGATTTTTATTAATATAGAAGGATATACTCTGCTGAATAAGAAAATAAATGAAGATATAAGAAAACTAAATATTTTAAATATAGGAACGACTGGAAAGAACATATTGATAGAATGCCAGAAGGAAGATTTCCAAAATTATTGCTAAATTATAAACCGCACGGAAGGAGAAATGTTGGTCGCCCACAAAGAACATGGTCTGAACAATTTTAACAATTCCTGCTTTCATGAATCCTGAACGAGCCAACAGGCTTAATCCCTTGATAATGATGATAATTACGGTAAGTTACTGTTTCCTCTACTATTCATTTTTGTGCTAGAGCATGCCATCAATTATGTATAGGATAATGAAGGCGTTAAAGTGAATGGTATAATGTAAGCAGTTGATAAATACCGATGATGTACAAATATTAGGCGATAGCAAGAAGATGATAAGGTCCACATTATTTTGAGTAATACAACAAATTGTTGCTAGAAATAATCTAATATATAAAATGAATGTTTGTTTGTACTTTATGCGCGGCCTTACCGTTGATCCGATTGTGATGGGACTTTTTGCAAAAGTACAGAAAATGCCCGGGATGAACATAGGCTATAAGAGAGTTGTGATACTCAACTCCTACACCCTTAAAAATCGCTCTTTGTAGTGGAAAACGTGAAAAATGAGTTGTGACACTAAATTCCTACACCCTTAAAAATCGCCCTTTGTAGTGGAAAACAAGAAAATAGTAGCTCTTTGGACGCTTAAATGGCTAACGCTGCCTAAACCATAACAAATACAAAAACTTAATGTACACAGCATTGAATATCTCAAAAAGCTCTACAACAAAGTCCGCGACAGCATACGTTTATATCTTACTGATAACTCACAATAACCATTTATGTCTTTCATTGATGCTAAGAAGATCGAGACAAGTACGTAGAATCCTGTGCAAGTATAGCAGCACATGGCGGGTATTCTTTTAGGGATAACTCAATAACGAATTTTGTCTTTTAGCTCAATTATGCCAAGAAGATCGAGATAAGTAGATTCCCGGGCAACACCGGATAATCAGCACGGGGAATCTTAAAATAATCACGATATACATTTATAATTTTTTCATATTACTTATTCAACTAATCATAAGAAGTACATTAATTGTCGTCTTTCAGCTCATTTATGCCACGAAGATCGGGATGAGTAGATTCCCGGACAACGCCGGGTAAAGAGCACGGGGTATCTAAAAATAATTACGATATATATATTTTCTCTCACTTACTTACTTACTTACTTACTCACTGGCACTATCGAACCCGTAGGTTCATGGCCGCGCGGACATAAGCTCTCCATACATCCCTATCCTGAGCTAATCCTTTCCAATCATCTCCTGTATAATCTACTTCCCTCAAATCATAGTTAATGTTGTTCTCCCACCTCATTCTTGGTCTACCAACTGGGCGTTTTCCCTCTGGCTTTCCTACAAGAAGTTTCCATGCACGTCTTTCATTCCCCATACGTGCAACATGTCCTGCCCATCGCAGTCTACGGGACTTAACTGTTCTTATTATATCTGGCCTCCTATAAAGACCATGTAGTTCATTGTTATGTAGTCTTCTCCATTCACCTGTCTGTTCATCTCTCTTTGGTCCAAAAATTTTCCTAAGAACTTTATTCTCAAATACTCGTAATCTCCTTTCCTCCTTTAAAGTAAGAGTCCATGTTTCGCACCCATATAATATAACTGGTAGAATAATAGTTTTATATATTTTCAGCTTAACGTTTTTTGAAAGGAGTTGGGACATCAAAAGTCTCTGCAATGCATAATAGCACGCATTTCCAGAATTGAGCCTATGTTTAATTTCTTTGTGCATCTCATTCCTATTTGTGATTATTGTTCCTAGGTATCTGAATTCAGCCAATTCCTCAAAATTTCCCTCATTTGTCATTAGCTGTCCATTTCCATTATATAATGTATTTCTACGTGTGACCATATATTTAGTTTTACTGATATTTACTTCTAGTACTAATTTCTTAGTGTTACTCAATAGTGTGTGCGTGTTGGCCTTTAGTATCTCCTCCCTATCGGCCAGTAGTACCACATCATCAGCATAAACTAACAGCTTATTAATACCATTCAGTTGTAAGCCTTCCTTATTCTCTAAAGATTTAATGGCATGCTCTAGTACAAAATTAAATAGTAGAGGAGATAGTGCATCTCCTTGCTTCAACCCATTCTGGATTTCAAAAGTGTCTGAAAACTGTTTGCCTACACGCACCCTACTCGTTGAGCCATTTAGACACATTCGTATAAGTCTAACTAACTTTTTGGGAATTCCGAACTCCAGCAGGATACTATATAACTTCTCCCTCTTAATTGAATCATATGCTTTTTTGAAGTCTACATATAGTTGATGTACAGTACCATTATATTCCCATTTCTTTTCTAAAATCTGTCTTATACTAAAAATCTGATCTGTTGTAGACCTGTTTCTTCTAAATGCACATTGATGATCTCCTAGAATGTCATCAATATACTCACTTTTTTAACTAAACATAAAACACATTAATTTTCGTATTTCAGCTCATTTATGTCAAGAACGAGATAAGTAGATTCCCGGGCAACACCGGATAATTAGCACGGGCAATCTAAAAAATATAAATTTATAATTATTTTTCCTTCTACTTATTGAGCTAAACATAGAAGCACATTAAATTAAATTTATTTAGGCGTAGCAGCGCACGCCGGGTATTAGCTAGTTACAAATAAAACTAAATCTATGGTTTGAAAAAAATGACTTAATTAAAATACATAGGAACAATAATTACAAATGGAAATGCGGTGAATAAAAATATTAACATAAACTCAATTCTGGAAATATATTTTATTAGGGATTACAGGGACTCCTGCCATGCTAACGTCTCTAAAAGAAACGTTGTACTGGATGTAGGCTATATAAAACTATTTTTCTCACATTTCTAAAATTTGGATGTGAAACCTGGAAACATGAAGTCTTAGGGAGGAGAAAATATTACGATAATAAAGTTCTTAGGGAAATGTTTGGTCCAACGCGAGAAGAACTGAGTGTGAACGGAGAAGACTACATGGCAGTGAACTACATTATCTTTTTGGTAATTCAGATGTAATATGAAGATTTAATTCTCGTAGACAGCGATGGAGAGGATATGTGGCACGATTGAGGAAGAATGTCGGCCATTGAAACTCTACGTAAGAAAATCAGAGGGAAAGTGTTCAATAAGTAACCTAAGAATATGAGTATATGAATATATATATATGAGAATATAAGTATATGAATAATTTTAACCACGAATTTAAGGAAGTAAATTATACAGTGGATAGTTAGAAAACTATAGCTTTGGGTAGATATGTATATGGAGAGTTTAAATACACGACCATGAATCTTTTGGCCCGATAGTGCCAGAAACTTAATTAGTTAGTTATAGCAGATAACTAAGATGAACAAGTAGGAACTAATATATTGATAAATTGGAGATTACTTGAATGTATTAATATAGGCCTAATAGAGTTCCTTAAATCGTCAAACTCACAAGAGTTTATTAACTAAATATATAAAATTAGGAGAGATTTACTAAAAACATGACGTACCACTACTATTATACACTGTATATATATATATATATATATATATATATATATATGTGTGTGTGTGTGTGTGTGTGTGTGTGTGCGTGTGCGTGCCTGCATGCGCGCGTGTGTGTGTGTGTGTGTGTGTGTAATGAAAGGGTAGAATTAGAGAAAAGAGAACAATGTATTTAGAGATTAACATTCTGTTCAGGAAATCTGACCTGCCCTCTAACTACTTTTATTTAACTCGTCTCTTCAAAGAGACTTAAAAGATTTCTGCAAACTTGGAAAAGTGAGACAAGCGTGATAAAAATATAACATGAGAAGAGCGTGTGTAAATTATGGAAGTGTCCATTAAAAAAAAATGCTTATCTTAAATGAATCCGTAAAGAACGGTTTATTTACCTGTTTTAAATTATTTGATATTTCACATGATAAAATAAACTATCTTGAAGTAATTATGAAGAAAGTCGTATTTTTATTAATGTAGCCTGGCAGTTATAAAGCTATCCATCCATAGTAATTCTGCCCGAAGGCAGGTCATTCAATGCAATCATTTTCATGCTATGCTTGCAGCTTTACTAGGAATTCTAGATGAGGTAGCTTCCCGTTGCTTTCCACACCGGTGAAGGATGATAATGATAAGGATGATGGTGATAATGATGGCCATATGATTTCGGGGACCGTTTGGGCCTTAACGTTATCCTGACATTTGTCTTACAGGTGAGGAAAAACCCCGATAAAACCTCACCCAGAAAAACTGCCCCGACCGGGGATCGAACACGGGCCCGCTGCGTGACAAGGCAGCACGCTACCTCAAGACCACAGCGGTAAACTATAAAGCCATAAATCCCCCTATTCCACTCCATCATACCAGGACTAAAACACGCTATATTAAAACACTACTCACAGTAAGTTGATATTAGATAATAGACCAACGTTTATTCAAACTGAAAATAATCTATTGTTTTCAGAGTACTTGATTTACTAATATTCATGATAGTTAAATTATCGGCTTAATTATGAAAGCGCAAAAAATATAGAAATTCCCCGTATGACTGACTGACATCTCTAGTACACTTTTGCAGCAAAGTGCTGGTGTAAACAATACAAATTTGTTGAAATCAGGGATGTACTCTACACAGTATTATAGCAAACAACTATACTATAAAGAATATAATTCAACATACAGTTTCTAGAGAAACAAAATACTACTAATTTACTATTAAAATGTGTGTTTATTGACTGACATATATGTAAATTATTCATATCTACGCTACATGATCATCTACATAATTTTCTGAGTGCCATTGTCAATTGAATTTTCCAAAATACGTTTGAATGAATGTCTTAAATTATACTATGCATCAAAATAATTATAAATCACAATTAATATTAGAGTGCATATGATGTCTGATTAAATGACTTTATTCTGTGATAGACTGACATATGTAAATTTTATTTTGAATTTTAATTAGAACTGACTGCAAATACTACACCAATATTACAAAGTTATTTGAAGCAAGATAAAATAATACTGGTAACATGGATATTAACTGGTAACATGGATTCATGAAGCAGAAGAAGAAGAAGAACATGGATATTAATAAAGAACTATAGTAGAAACGTTTTAGCAATTCTACGAAAAATGTTAAATTGCATATGCTAATGAATATTGCGATTAATATAACCTGCTCACTATGTACCGTCTTAAATGCACAAAGTAACTAAAATACTTAATAAAAAAAGAGACTTTTGCATGCTTATGTATAGACCTACTATAGTTTCATCAATTTATATTTGGTTGAAGCCCGCCATAGCCTGTCCCAAGCCAGGTTGAAAAAGAGTGAGGGGGAGGAGCAACACATCGTAAAAAAAACTTGGTTCAGCTTGCCCAGCTGATAGTACCTTGTGAGGGCCCCTTGCCAGGGTTACGGTGAAGACCTCAACGGCAGATACAGCGGAGAAGGAGTCCTTCGGTACGGTGTAGCTGACGGAAGAGGCAACTCTCATCTACTGCCTTGTAGATAGACAAACGGGCGGATGGGGTTCGTTAGTCCTGCAAGACAACCCATCTAGGAGAGACAACTCCGAAATAAAACGGGGCAGGCTGAGCTCTGGAGCTGGGTGAAGGCAATCGGCCTAGGGAGGAAACCCCGAATAATAAACCCGCCATGAAAACGGGCTAGCAACCCACTTCAAGGTGTATCTTATACATTGCTCGCAGTCCCAAAGATCAAGCCTCGGATGAAAGACGGAAACAAAATACGACAAACGCTAGGAAAAGGTCTACGTTTTTTGGAAAAATAAAAACATATTAAGAATTGCTACTTGGAATGTTATGTCTTGGTTTAAAACGAAAGAAGAAATAATACAAGAAATAAAAGAAAAATATATAAAAATGTGTGCAGTATCAGAAACAAAAAAGAAAGGGAAAGGTATGACAAAAATTGATGATTATATATTTATATACAGTGGCCAACCGAAATAAAATAGAGCACAATCTGGAGTAGGCATGTTGCTACACCAAATGTTTGAAGAAAGTATAGATGATGTTGATTATATAAATGATAGAATTTTACATGTAAAAGTAAAGTTACAAAATAATATTAAGCCTATACATTGTATAAGTATATAAGCTCCTGATATATCTAAACCTTTACAACAAAGAGAAGCATTATATGAAACTCTTCAAAATGCTGTATCAAAAATAAACATTAGAGAAAAAAAATATTATATTTGGAGACTTCAATGGAAGAATAGGGAAAAACTGTTTACCAGGAATTACACAAAGGTTTAATGAAGATGTCAGAAATGAAAATGGAGATATGCTCATTACTTTTGCTGCAACGAATGCTTTAAGAATTAATAATACATATTTTGATCATCCAATGAAATATAAATACTTACTTACTTACTCTTACTCACTGGCACTATCGAACCCGTAGGTTCATGGCCGCGCGAACATAAGCTCTCCATACATCCCTATCCTGAGCTAATCCTTTCCAATCATTCCCTGTGTAATCTACTTCCCTAAAATCGTAGTTAATGTTGTTCTCCCACCTCATTGTTGGTCTACCAACTGGGCGTTTTCCTTCTGGCTTCCCTACAAGAAGTTTCCATGCACGTCTTTCATTCCCCATACGCGCAACATGTCCTGCCCATCGCAGTCTACGGGACTTAACTGTTCTTATTATATCTGGCTTCCTATAAAGACCATGTAGTTCATTGTTATGTAGTCTTCTCCATTCACCTGTCCATCTCTCTTTGGTCCAAAAATTTTCCTAAGAACTTTATTCTCAAATACTCGTAATCTCCTTTCCTCCATGAAATATAAATACGCCTTCCATAATAGCAGATCACAGGAGTCAGTAACTGACTATATTTTAACAAATAGAGAAATTAATTTTGATCAGAAAATCGATGTCAGGACACTTAATTCCGCTGATATAGGAAGTGACCACAAATTTGTTTTATGCAAAATAAGAATACGATTGCCAAACATAAAGAAACGGAAGTCAACGTATATAACAAAATTTAATATTGAATCATTTATAAATGAAAGCACAAGACAACTATACTAGCAAATATTAAGGAAAAACTACAACAAGTCCAAACGGATACACAAAATAGTGTAGATCAACAATGGCAACAAATAAAAGACAGTATATTAAACGCAGCTAAAGAAGTAATAGGACAAAGACAAGTAAATGCAAACAGCAATAAGAAGAATCAATGGACGGGAGAAGAACAAGAGGAAGACCAGCCAAGAGATGGATAGACAGTGAATGCACATCCAATACGTTTTCCTCCGAGGAGTGATTTTGGAAATAAACAGGATGCAAATCCTACAAACTAAGTTTAAGAAGAGAAGAAGATATTTGGTTGGTCGGTGTTTAATATGCCTGCATCCAACACTGAAGGCATTCTTGCTCTCCAGTGCTTAGAAGTTTTGGAAGTTGCCTGTACAGTTGTGAGGCGTCGTTCAGTCATTTCTTCCTTTGGGTAGTTATATAGAATGCAACTTGATGTAAACGATATATTGATCTTGTTCAAATATTTGGTAATCCAATCATATATTCATAGTAACTGATTTTATTTCACCTGATGCAAGATGTAATATGTCTCGAACTACTTTTAGATTTTGCCTCTGGTACCAAGGGTTGCGAGTTCTAATCTGGGCTGAGTCTACGGATTTCTTAGAATTGAAAAATCCAAGGGACAATTCCTCTGGGAAGACTTCAAGCCGTGGGACCGGAATCTAAAGGTTTTCGGTTGCGAAAAAGAACTTCAAGTCTATATTAATGCTTCTGAGCAAAATTTAATCCGACTTTTCCCAACCAAATACTATCTTATTTCCTTATTATATGTCTCTTTGATACTATGTGCTAAACACATGTCACTTGCTGACGTCTATAAGGAAAAATACTTGATTAAAAGTACTTCAGTACTTTTAATTCCGATAAGGAAAAACCTTGCCTCAAGTGAGGATGAACACATATAGACTACACTACATTCAGAATGAACCATAAAAAAATACTAACACGGAATTTTCAATATGTCTTCCAGAACACTAAAATTAACTTTCATATATCTCACATGTCCACCGCTGTGGTCTCGAGGTAGCGTGCTGCCTTGTCACGCAGCTGGCCCGGGTTCGATCCCCGGGCGGGGCAGTTTTTCTGGGTGAGGTTTTTATCGGGGTTTTTCCTCACCTGTAAGACAAATGTCAGGAAACCTTTAAGGCCCAAACGGTCCCAGAAATGATATGGCCATCATCATCTTCATCATCATCATCGTCATCGTCCTTCACTGGTGTGGAAGGCAACGGGAAGCTACCACACCTATAATTCCCTATTAAAGCTGCAAGCATAGCATGGGATTGCAGTGAAGGACCTGCCTTCGGGCAGAATTACTATGGATGGATGGATATCTCACATTTAAAGACAAAATAATATAAAATATATTATGCGTATTCATATCAAGATGGTTATTTCATCATCATCAATAAAAATCTGGGATTAAGCCATTGGTCTGTTCCGCTTCAGGATAGAAATTGGTCCCTCCGTCGCTTCTTAGGTCGTACTGGGTCTCTTCACCCAGAGGGTCTGTAATTGAATATCATCAGAGGTAGTCTATTGTTTGGCATTCTAAGGAGGTACCCATACCTATTATTATTTTGGTATGTTCGATTAGTTCAGTGATGGCTGGTGTTTTGAGAACTGTGCGGGTGTCTGCATTACGCATGTGGTCATAAAGCGTACAACTCGCTGAAGTTCTTAATAACTTAATTTCTGCAGCTACTATCCTACGTAATTTGCCTGTAGTAAAAGTCCAGATTTCAGAGCCATTAAGTAGAGTTAGGGAGCTATTGTTTTATAAAATTTTATAAATGTATCTATCTGGGCGTACTTCTCGGAGAAGCGTGTTTTTTGTTGTTCCTATATTGTTTTGGAATCTGATAAATTGTATGTCTATGTATTTTCTTAAAAGTCTTTACATGTGTCATAGGTTGCAGCCAAGATACGTAAAGTTGTTAACTTGTTCTATTATATTGTTGTTAATAATAATTTTTGTTCGTATCTCGGTGTTATCTCTTGAAATGCCAGTTTTTCTCTTATTCACTGAAATTTGTAAATTATATCTTGGGTTATATTTGGCAATCTATATTTTGCTCTCTGTAGGTGATCTTCAGAAGTAGCCAATATTAATTGAAAATCTACATACATTATTCTGTTGAAGGGTCGGTCGTCAATCATGAAGTGTGATTTGAATTGGTTCTGCCATAATTTTATGACTTAATTCATATATATATATATATATATATTAAATAGAAGAGGGGATAGTGGACAACCTTGTTTTATAACTTGGGTTATTACACTGTTTTGCTAACTTGATTATTAATCTTTATTTGAATTCGTGTGTTGTGATACATGTTTGAATCGCTTTAACTAAAAGCTTAGGTATTCCTGCATTACCGTACGTAAGATATTCCATAATTTTATTCTGTTTACTGTGTTGAAGGCTTTATGTTAATTAAGGAATGTCATAAATTTTGTATTTAAAATTCCCGATCTTTTTCTATGATTTGTGCTATCGTAAACACACTATCTATACAGGATCTGTTGGGTCTGAAACCAAAGTTGGTTATTTATCTGTGGGAAATACTTTGCTCATTCTTTCAAAGTAAGTAGTAGTAATCTAATACCCATTAGCTTAGGCTGGACTCTATTGGGAAGCAAGAAAGCTAATGGAACACATCAGAGTTCTTGTAGGTGACATCTTGAGAGCCTCACAATGAGGTGGTGTTTGTTCATTGTTGAGTTATCTTAACAGAGTATACAATTTGGAGAGTTGAAGATTCCAATTTTGTGTAGATGAGCTGCCAGAAAATTATGACCTATTAACAGTCTAAATGTTACTATTGATTCATGCCTTGGTTGTTCAGGTATTACGTTTTTATTTTGCAAGATAGTCGCCCATGATTTCTCATTACGTTGTGATTTAAAGTGCTCCATCAATTATTTCTGGGAGTTTCTTTTAATAATAATGTTTTCAGAATGATAGGGCAGGGTTTGATTCGTTTCCTGTAAAATGTTGTACCCTTTTTTGCTAAGAGATCCGCCATTTCGTTTCCATATATCACACAATGAGAGGGTATCCATTGGAACTGAATAGCATTATTTTGTTTATTCAATAATATTATGACTTTTTTTATTTCCAAAACTGCTTTCAAAATAATTGATTACAAATTACATGACGCAAACTGTCCAATTGCTGATGTGAGTTCTATTTTTAAATTGAACAATTGAAACAAACTCTTACACTGCATAAGATCTTACTTTATGATTGAGGTTTCTACTGTCATCTGGAGCGAAGGTTACAGATTTTTAAACGTTCTTTAACTTTCTGTCCATCTTCAATGACGCTACACCCCACAGTACCTAATTCAGATCTCTCTCGCCTATATTAAAGGAAGACGATAGTGTGCGTAAACATAGCCCCAATGGATATTTGGCCCATTAGGAATGAAAACTTGGATTGGAGGAGTTAATTAGCGAATATATGTCACAAGCAACATCTTTCTTAGAATAATGACAAGGATAAATACCATGTAGCTCAAAATGTTTGATAATGAAATTGCTTTCAACATTTCTATAGGAAAAATCTTGAGGAAAGACTTTTAAGAAGATACGTGTACAGGTGGAAGGATAATATTCAAATGGAATTGGATATCAGAGACACGAAATAGATTTACTTGGCAAAGAATAAGAATCCAATAAATGGCCTAATATATGCGCCATTGAACTTGTGGTTCCCATAAGGCATAAATTCACACTGTCACATAAATGCTTAAAACGCTATTAGCTTCATATTTCTCAGATTTGTTAGAGATAGAATTAAAAATTTATTGTAAAAGTTTACCCATGTGTTTGTATTTGTGAAACACTAGATCAAGGAAGTGAGAGAGCAGGGATTCATGCCGTAATATAATGTGGTAGCGAAATTGTTCTTGGTGAATGGTTATAGCCTGTATTGTACGTGCAGGAACACGCAAACGGTGCGCTGGGGACACGTAGAGATATAGCCAAGCAATTGCAACGTTTATTGTCTGATTCAGAAATGACCTGCAAATTTTACTTGTGCCGCAAATGCCACTGTTGCAGCGATAAACTTGTGATCAGGTTTCCAGAATTATAAAGGCACAAATAACCCATATATCAATCATCTAATATATAAAAATGTTCGTATTTAATGCGCTGTCATACTGTTCATCTGATTGTGATGGGCTTTTGCGAAATGTTCAGGAGATTCCCAGGATTGACATAGGCTATAAGAGAATTATAATACTCAACTCCTACACCCTTTGCAGTGAAAACGTGAAAAAGTCCCTTTCCTGACGCATAAATGGCTTACGCTGCCTTAATATAACAAATATGCTATATAATAAAATTTATGTATACAGAATTGAATATATCAGAAAACTATAGAAAAAGATTCACGGCAGCATATGTTTATCTTTTACGGACTATTTAACTCATGCCCCAAATGGGAGTCAATGACCAATCACGTTTCAATGATTTCTGTTTTACAACCAATCAGAGTCGTGTTTCACGAAATATTTATCAGTGTTATAATTACCATATTAAAGAAAGCTCCTCCTTTTTAATATTCTGAACAGGTCTGGCCATTATTTTGCAGTGACTGAGCCTGTGAGAAATACGGCTACCATATTGTATATATAGTGCATGAATGTCAACACATATATAAAAACATTTGTAGCGATTATACCACCAAAAAAAGAAAACCACTGTTTGCACTTTCTTAAATGTATTTTTTTTTCCCCAGGTAATAATCCAGAAAAATATAATTGTCATATTTACATCATACGACATCAGAAATGTATTAATATACAGTTTGATGTGTTTCATTTTTTCTCCACTAGAGAGCATTCTTACAATATTGCGTTCCTTTGGCAATAAATAATATGATCAGGTTGCAGATAAACAAAGGAAGCAGATGAAGCGCACCTATCGTTTCTCATTTGTTTTCAAACATCGCCGTTTACATTAAATATATAAATATTTTAAAATAACTATAGTTAAATAATGATTTGTAAGTAAACAGCTTAATTTTATTCGTTAAATAGTCCTAACAAATGCCACTCTTGATTTCCAAATTCTCTAGATAAATTCACTCCTCACTTCGTGAGTCGTGAATTTATCGATAATTTGGAAATCACTCGTGGCATTACTTATGATAACTCACAATAGCCATGTTTGTCTTTCATTAATGCGAAGAAGATCGGAATTAGATTCCCGGGTAAGTGTGCTCTGTCCTACCGTTCATCCGATTATGATGGGACTTTTTGCAAAATGTTCAGGATTATCCCTGGAAGGAGTTTTAATGCTCAAGCTCTTCACACTTAAAAATCACCCTTTATGGTGAAAAACGTGAAAAAATTTGCTTTTTGTACGATTAAATGGCTTACGCTGCCTAAACCATAACAAATACATCAAATTAATGTACATAGAATTGAATATCTCAAAACAACTCTACAAAAAGATCCGCCTAGAGCATATATTTATCAATTACGGATAACTCACAATAACCATTTTTTGTCTTTCATTGATGCCAAGAATATCGGGATAACTAGATTCCCGGGCAAGCATAGCAGCACGCGGCGGGTATTCTTTTAGGGATTACTCAAAATAACGAATTTTGTCTTGCACCTCATTTGTGCCAAGTATATCCATATACGTAGATTCCCGGATAACACCGGGTAATGTGCACGGGGTATCTAAATTAATTATTATATGTCTTCATTTTTAGTGATTACTTGAATGTTAAATTTTGTAAGATGAAATCTTACTTACTATTTTGATTGTGTGGAAGGTAGTTTGGAAATAGAATTAATTAGTTTATTGGTTGTTTTAATTGCAATAACGGGGAGAGCAAACTTATAATTATTTTTTTCTTTTACTTGTTCAACTAAATATAAAAACACATTACCGGTATAATTTATTTAGACGTAGCAGCGCACGCCGGGTATTAGCTAGTATTATTATAAAAGGTAAAGATAAAGTGAACCGACTACAGGGCATAGGAAACCCTTGGGGTAGTAGGAGGTTAAGGCACCCACTTTTTCTGGACAGTCGGCACTTTGTCAGCCGATTGTCAGCCCTGCGTGACGGCCGCCTTTACCCCCAGATTAAGCGACCGGTACTCATTTTCGTTAGAGGCTGAGTCGACCCCAGAGTCATAGTACTACCAGAAGATTTGGGTCAGTTTAAAAATCCTGACTCCATCGGGACTCGAACCCTCGACATTCCGGTTTGTAGCGCACTGTCTTAACCACTACCCTACGGCGTGCCGCCCCCCCATGTTATTACAGGTTATTAATATTTTAACGTTCAGTTTCTCCATAAACATTTAATACTCCTCTAATGCCTAATATCGCCAGTAAAATATAATTTATATGTTTAAATGTTCCCGTTGACTCGCGCTCATAATTTCTAGAATTATGATCACTGATTCATTTAATTTGTGGAAAAATTAGACTATTGCCCAATGCCTTCAAAAGGACACTGAAGATAAATTATATTTAGGCGGTAAAAATGGAAGCTGTGTGGGGACTCATGATTCCCAGGATTTTCGCTTTGTTACACCCCTCTGTTTTTATTGTGAAAGCTGTTTATAAAAATAGACTATACTCTACATACTACTATAAGACACAGCAGAACGTTCACCTCCAGTCATAGCACCAAAGTAGATACTAACCATGTGTAGTCAGGAACAAATAGCAAATGAAGCACTTACTCAGCTTACTTAGAGTATTGCCCGGCACTCCTCGACACCATAGACTGACGTGAAGCGAGTGTACGCGGGACGACACTGCATTAGTTCGCAAATCATCAGTGTTGCGCTGTGTCGGAGAGTAAGATATGTTCGTGTCTTTTCCACTACTCTTTGGATATAGGCAATGTTACATGTTGTAGAATCATATCTGACATATTCTATTATCTGAAACATGTGCATCCGCACATTCTTTAATAATTTATTTTTGTTGAAAGGATCAGAAAACATAATTTATCCTAACTATGTAACGACTGCACCAGTAATTATACCTATGTTTCTAATGTATTATATAATAAGATAAGAGTTAAAAATTAAAATAATACACGATATAAGGAACACCTAAAAGATTTCATGTACGCAGGAGAAAAATCAAGCTATGCCAAACATCTCATTAACGCCGGTCACCAAATTAACACAATAGAAAACACTCTCACGATAATTAAGTCACAGAGAAAACATTCCAGCAAAGATAATTACACTTGAATACTTGGAAATTATAAAAGAAATAAACACTTTACTTCTTATTGAGAACGCACCTCAGACAAACAACCCCTTATACAAGATCGTCAAAAAACAAATCAGTTGCTGCTACATACACTTGCAGTCTACATCGTCGTAAACAACAACTAGTAGTTGAAGCTCATCCTGCTGTTGATGGAAGTTAACTTCCGAAAGGACTCCAGTTAATATTTTATATACATCGTTTTAACATATTTGAGGATGACGGCACCTGCTAACAGGCAGATTTTAATTTTCAACTTTCATCTTATGATTATTCACCTCAACGGAATTTGGTGCGAATTTTATTAGTATTGTATTATATCAGCATTTTATCATCATTTCTTATGGCAATGTGTTTAAAAATAGAAAAAATGAAGGAAAAAAGTACATGTTACTGTCAACAACAAAAAAAAACTATGATAACGCCTGCCTTTGAGATTGAAGATTTACATTAACTCCTTTAAAATGATATAATTCACTATTTAGTTCATCTTCTTTTCATGTTAACTGCATCCACTAGTCGCATGGAATCAACTACTTTCTCTAAATATTGTATCTCTTCAGTCACGGCTCCCCAATCTTTCTGGAAGAGATTATAGAGGTGTTCAGATATTTTTTCCGCACATATCGGGTTCAAGCCACGAGAGCGGCATATCTAATCTATTGTTTCGATTAAATATCTTCTAGTAAACCAATTTAGAATAAATATACATGGATGGATTGGGTGTTTTACTTGATAAACTAGAAGAATTCCATCAATGGATATCAACGAAGAATAAAGAACTACAGAATGTTCAAACATTCAGTATTGTAAGTATTAACGGATGCAACACGCACACACTATTGAGTAACACTAAGAAATTAGGACTGGAAGTAAATATCAGTAAAACTAAATATATGGTCACACGTAGAAATTCAGTATATAATGGAAATGGACAGCTAATGACAAATGAGGGAAATTTTGAGGAATTGGCTGAATTCAAATACCTAGGAACAATAATCACAAATAGGAATGAGATGCACAAAGAAATTAAACATAGGCTCAATTCTGGAAAATGCATGCTATTATGCATTGCAGAGACTTTTGATGTCCCAACTCCTTTCAAAAAACGTTAAGCTGAAAATATATAAAACTATTATTCTACCAGTTATATTATATATGGGTGCGAAACATGGACTCTTACTTTAAGGGAGGAAAGGAGATTACGAGTATTTGAGAATAAAGTTCTTAGGAAAATTTTTGGACCAAAGAGTATGAACAGACAGGTGAATGGAGAAGACTTCATAACAATGAACTACATGGTCTTTATAGGAAGCCAGATATAATAAGAACAGTTAAGTCCCGTAGACTGCGATGGGCAGGACATGTTGCGCGTATGGGGAATGAAAGACGTGTATGGAAACTTCTTGTAGGAAAGCCAGAAGGAAAACGCCCAGTTGGTAGGACAAGAATGAGGTGGGAGAACAACATTAACTATGATTTGAGGGAAGTAGATTATACAGGGAATGATTGAAAAGCATTAGCTCAGGATAGGGATGTATGGAGAGCTTATGTCCGTGCGGCCATGAAACTACGGGTTCGATAGTGCCAGTAAGTAAGTAAGTAAGTAAGTAAGTATTAACGGATGACGTAGGAGAACAACATATTTATATGTAAAAATTAAAATAGAAAATTATGGAATATTCACCTGAAAGTTCTTCTCAACTTTATTAGTTATTTAACTGTAGCGCTTTCGGGACTTGTCCCATCATCGGCAGGATTCAAAACTGGTGTTTCACTGAAGATCTGGTAGAGGGGGTTACATGTACTGGGTTCGTTTTCGTCTATCAGATGGTCGTTGTTGTGAACTGTTTTCATAATTTCCATCTCCTCGAGTACGTTTATCTTCCCTCCATGAAGGACATCGCATGTTAAATATTGAAAACACCCTAACACTAATGCACAGAGAAACCAGTTTTGAATCCTGCCGATGATGGGACAAATCTCGAAAGCGCTACAGTTAAATAACTAATAAAGTTGAGGAGACGGACCTTTATGGTGAATATTTCATAATTTTATATTTTAATTTTGAATAATACCTCAACGGAACATATCATGAATCTTATAAAACTTAAATATTTATATGTGTGGTTAAAATCCAAGGCTTAACTTACTGAAACAGATTTGTAGCTATTGTTGTTGTTATTACTATTATCTTTATTATTATTATTATTATTATTATTATTATTATTATTATTATTATTATTAGTAGTAGTAGTAGTAGTAGTAGTAGTAGTAGTAGTAGTAGTAGTGTAGTAGCAGTAGTAGCAGTTTTATTATTATTATTATTATTATTATTATTATTATACTGTTATATTGTTATTAAAAGCTAAAGAAATGTGCGTCATTCCCTACGTTGAGTGCCAACAAATTACTTTTTGAAGTTGTTTTCTTATGGCATTTCTTGCTGTACCATATCGATCGTATATTGTTGAATTGATATCCTTGTCAAAGAAGTTAACTTGCGGAAATATCTATCATTAAGAATTTTAATTTCAAAAGAGGAACAATATTTGTGTTCGAAACATTGACAGGAAGAGGCAATTTTATCGGTCTATGAGATAAATAGTCAATATAATTGTAAACTTATTTATTATTTTTGTTTAATAGCAGTACTACATATTGGTGTTTGATATTGATTGTAAAAAGCACATACGGCTTCCTACCCATGCGAATCATTTGAAAAAAAAAACTCTATATTGCACTATAGTTTTATTCTGACTATTCAATTGATGTCCCAAATGGGAATAAATGACCAATCACGTTTTTTAATCAATTTTGTTTTACAACCAGTGACAATCGTATTTCACCACACTCTTTATCGTATTTTCTTAACCACTCCTGCTTTGTGATAAAGAATTTTATTCTTTTTTAATATTCTGAACAGGTCAGAGCATTATTTTGGAGTGACTGACTCTCCAACAAAGCCGTCAGGACATAAAAAGCATAAAATGAGTAATCTTTTAAGTCGTTCAACTGAGGTTTCGAACATGCTTCGAGTTGGATTATAAGAACAACAAGTCTTTAAAATCGCTAATCATCTCAACGCAGCATCACATAAACTCTATCTACAATTAAACGAAGAACATCATTCAGATATTGTGCACAGATTAATAAACAATATGTCTACTACTTCATCTACTTGTAACATAAGAAATAATGAACAGATTCCTTCGAACTAGAGATTTGATAATTGCGTGTTCAATAATTGAGTTTTAAATAATGATTTTACCCAGTTGTTTACTAAAAAAATAAACTAATAGCCTATAATGTTTGTTATAATATACAGTTTAATGTGTTTCATTTCGTCCCCAACAGGGGGCATTACAATTTTGCGATCCTGTTTGCAATACATAATATGATCAATTTACAGTGGATAAACAAATGAAACATAACCACACATTTCTGATTAGTTTTCAAACATTGCCGGTTGCATAAAATATATAAATATTTTTTAAATACCTATATTTAAGTGTCCACCGCTATGGTCTCGAGGTAGCGTGCTGCATTGTCACGCAGCGGGCCCGGATTCGGTTCCCGGTCGGGACAGGCTTCTGGATGAGGATATTTTCGGGGTTTTTCCTCACCTGTAACACAAATGTCAGGACGCTTAGGGCCCAACGGTCCCCGAAAATCATTCGGCCATCATAATCATCCTTATCATTATCATCATCCTTCACCGGTGTGGAAATCAACGGGAAGCTACCGAATCTATAATTCCCTAGTAAAGCTGCAAAGCATAGCATGAAGGACCTGCCCTCGGGCAGAATTCTATGGATGGATAGATATTTAAATAATGATTTTTGAGTAAACAGCTTAATTTAATTCATTAGATAGTAGGCCTACTAACAAATGCCACTCTTGATTACCAAATCCTCTAGATAAATTCACTTATCACCGTTGTGCCTCGTGAATTTATCGATGGCTGGAAATCACTCGTGACATTATTTATGACTATTTAACTCGTGCCCCAATTGGGAGTCAATGACCAATCACATTTCAATGACTTTTTATTTACAACCAATCACAGTCGTGTTTCGCCTAAAATTGACTGACTAAAGTTTATCATAATAAAGAAAGCATCTGCTTTTCAACATTCTGAATAGTTCATAACTTTATTTTGCAGTGACTGACTCTGTAAGAAATACGGCCACTATAGATTGTATATAGTGCATGAATATCAATACTTAGCGCAACGCGGGAGTTGATGTAAAAACATTTGTAGCAATTGATTATACCACCGAAAAAGGAAACCACAGTTTGCACTTTCTTAAATGTATTTTTGCCAGGTAATAATATTCCAGAAAAATATAATTGTCGTATTTATATCATAGGGCCAGAAATGAATTAATATACAGTTTGATGCGTTTCATTTTTTCTCCACTAGAGAGCATTCTTACAATATTGCTTTCCTTTGGCAATAAATAATATGATCTGGTTGTAGTGATGAACAAAAGAAGCAGATGAAGCGTACCAATCGTTTCTCATTTGTTTTCAAACATCACCGTTCACATTAAATATATAAATATTTTAAAATAACTATATTTAAATAATGATTTGTGAGTAAAGAGCTTAATTTTATTCGTTAAATAGTCCTAACAAATGCCACTCTTGATTTCCAAATTGTCTAGATAAATTCACTCCTCACTTCGTGAGTCGTGAATTTATCGATAATTTGGAATTCAGCCGTGGCATTACTTATGATAAAGTCCTGGAACTTTAAGCCATCAGCCCCGAGACTGAAGATTTTCGGGATCGCTAAATAACCTGAAGTCTGAATAAAAAGACCTCTGAGAAAAATTTAACCGATGTTCTTCCATGTATCAGGAAACAATAGTCACAAATAGCAATGGGATGCACAAAGAAATTAAACATAGGCTCAATTCTGGAAATGCATGCTATTATGCATTGCAGAGACTCTTGATGTCCCAACTCCTTTCAAAAAACGTTAAGCTGAAAATATATAAAACTATTATTCTACCAGTTATAGTATATGGGTGCGAAACATGGACTCTTACTTTAAGGGAGGTAAGGAGATTACGAATATTTGAGAATAAAGTACTTAGGATAATTTTTGAACCAAAGAGAGATGAACAGACAGGTGAATGGAGAAGACTTCATAACAATGAACTACATGCTCTTTATAAGAAGCCAGATACAATTAGAACAGTTAAGTCTCGTAGACTGCGATGGGCAAGACATGTTGCAAGTATGGGGAATGGGAGACTTGCATGGAAGCTTCTTGTATGAAAGCCAGAGGGAAAACGCCCAGTTGGTAGACCAAGAATGAGGTGGGAGAATAACATTAACTATGATTTGAGGGAAGTAGATTATACAGGGAATGATTGGAAAGCATTAGCTCAGGATAAGGATGTATGGAGAGCTTATGTCCGCGCGGCCATGAACCTACGGGTTCGATAGTGCCACTGAGTAAGTAAGTAAGTTCTTCCATGAAAGTAATACCTTAGTTTCCAACCAGATATCTCCTCGGTGTGTTGTACTAATCACTTGTCACTCGCTGCCATCTAAAGGGAAATTATCGAAACTCAATTTGTCTGGTTAAGAAATTTCCTACAAGGAGAGATCCTATCCCACGCGGGACGAACAGGGATCATTAATATCAACATTAAAATTATGGAATTATCACCTGAAACTTCCGTCTCCTCAACTCAATCAAGTATTTAACTGTAGCGCTTTCGGGACTTGTCCCATCAACTGGTTTTGAATCCTGCCGATGATGGGACAAGTTCCGAAAGCGCTACAGTTAAATAATTAAGTTGAGGAGACGGACCTTTCAGGTGAATATTCCATAATTTTATATTTTAATTTTGAATAATACCTCAATGGAACACATCATGAATCTTATAAAAGTTGATCATTAATATCGTTTTGGCGTAGATATAAAATTATAAATTCCACTAAAATGTATATATAGCCATGGTAAAGATGTGTTAAATATATTAAATTTCTTATTTTTCATTACTGTTTCTTGAATTATATATAATTTTAGCAAGATTAATTCTTAGTATTTCTGAATAAAAGTAAAAAATGTAAATATTTTTATGAAATGACAACAGTTCCACATACATCTAGTAATTGAGGGACTAAAATATTGCAGTTAGGTACGTACTCGTCACTGGTAAATGAAGAGGGAAACAGGAGTTAAATATTTGCATATTGAGTAGCATTGCGTGAAATGTGGGCAGTAACACGAGTATAACTGTCAGTTTCAGTCATACCACCTGCTGAATTATGACTCGGGTGAAACGTTTTGAAGTATCCTAAATTTACCTCAGAAATATGCATTTTGTTATAAGTGCGGACATGATACATTCTAACATCAGGCCGCTCCTCGTGAAATTTATATTCAAAACCTTTGTGAAAAAGAAACTAAATATAATATTTTTTCGAATATTATTAATATAATATTGGTCACATCAAAATTACATTGTTCTCAATTATCGTTATTGTTTCGGCTTCAAATGGAGGTGGTGAATTCAACTTGGTACGTGCAATAACTGTCAGTTTCACGATAAATTCAGTAAATTCCATTTTATTGATGATAATAAAATTGGTCGCAATTATATTTGAGAATTGCACACTAGCGCCATTAATAAATAATATGTGAAGCCAGATAAATTAAATGGAATGAATGTTACTAGAATTTTTAATATTTGTATACTAACGTGTGTAAATTGTTCTGAATGGAGTACATTGATCTTTATATGATCTCAGAAGCATAATTATAAATTATATTGCATGCAAAATAAATTACTATAAATGTGAAATTAACTCTACTATACTTTAGAATATCGGGTCTTCATAGTTAACTGGTCATTCGATTATGAGATCGATTTATGATTATTAGAGTAAGAATATTTACTGGTGAAATACAGTCAATTATATCTGTTTGTGTGGCAGAGTTTAAGTTCATAAACTCCTTTTAACGACCACAAAGAAAATGAACTGTAGTATTATGATTCATTTAAAGAATACGCTAATCAAATAATAAAAAATAATACAACCAAAATAAAAAAATAAAAATTATCAGGTGTATATAAAAATTGAAGTGTTGCACATGTGGCAATGTCTATATAGGACAATCTGGTAGACCTTATGTCTCTCGGGTAAAGGAACACATGAGAACATATAACAGAAATTTACAATATTCAAAATATGCTAACCACTTATTCCAATTCAGTCATTGTTTCGATGCAAATTTCGAAATTTTACATGTTTGTGATAAGGGTAAGAAGTTAAACCTTTTGGAGGCTGTATAAATAAATAAATTGAAAAGTAGTAATAAACTGTTAAATTCCCAACCTGATTTGAATGAATCGCCTTTGTTAAATTAAAAAAAATAAATAAAATTATTGTTGTATTGTTGCTTAGATAAGTCGATATGTATTATCGCCTCGTTAAGATGGTTGTCCGTTTATATAAAAGCGGGTGCCGCGCGACAATGCTTGATAATGATTAACATGCGGAATTATTATAATTGCGGTAGTCGGCACCTTTATGTTTAATTATATGTAACAGCTGCGGGGAAACAAAGCGAGCCGCTGGACAACCATCATAGTGAGGCTACATACTACAAACACAATTCATAATTTGTTAACATGTCTGAGAAGGTACAGTGTACCCAAACAGCTGTCACTGAATTATATCTTAATCTTCTTCTTCTTATTCCTTCCAAGTATTAGGCCAAGGCCTGCTACGATCCTATAGAAAATTTTCCCTCCAGCGTTTCATAGGACGGCCCAGTGATCTTCGTCCTCTTGCTATATAATTATAAACAGCTTTGGGGATCCGATTTGAACTCATTCTTTCAAGATGGTGTTTCCAATTTAGTTGGTACTGTTTAATATATTCCAAAATTGGCGTAGTCTTCAATTCTTTTAAGATATCGGTGTTCCTTTTCCGATCCCATCTGGTGTAACCCGATGTTCTGCGCATGAATCTCATTTCACAAGCCGTTATTCTGCTTTCATGTTGTTTTTTTTAGTGTCCATGCTTCACTACCATAGGTCAACACTGGTCTAGCCAAAGTGTTATATAAACGTAATCTGGTGTTTTTTTTTTGTACAAGGGATGGTTTCATAACTTGATTAATAATTCCTAAACTTTCATTATAACTAGTAACTTTTTCAGGGATATCCTTTTCATCCCAGATAGAGAGATAATATCCAAGATATTTAAATTGATTATATCTCTCTAAAATTTTATTCTGGATACAGATTTTACTTTGTATGGGGTTCTTCCCATGAAATGCCATAATTTTAGTTTTGTTAATTGATATTTCCATATTAAATTAGGCACCTATTTTTTGTAAATTATAAATTGATTATTGCAAATCATTTTCGGAAAGTGCCAGAAGAGCTAAATCGTCTTCAAAAAGAATAGCATCGAGCTTGAGGCTCCTATTGATGGTATATATCCTCGTTGTGTTTTCCTCCATTCATTTATTAATTTATTCATGTATATAATGAAAAGCACCGGTGAAAGTCCACATCCCTGTCTTACTCCAGTGTTGATCGTTTCCCAAGAAGATAACTTGCCATCTTGTTTAACAGAGATTTCATTATCTTTATAGATGTTGAAGATATTAGTAATATATTGTTGTGGAACGTTATCATCAGCTAAAATTTGTAGTAATATATTTCTGTCTACTTTGTCAAAAGCCTTTATGAAGTCAACGAAGGCGATATGAGTTTCTATATTGAATTCCTTGTATCTTAATAAATATGATAATCAAATAAAACTAAGTTTTATTTTTATCTACTTAATAAATAAACTTTAGTTTATTTTTATTTTATTTTTAATATCACATATTAATAACTTGACTTGACATTTGTATTCAATAAATTCACGGCAAGTTTAGTAACTTGATTCGTAACGCATTACCGCGGAGATGGAAAGTGCGTGTTACGTGCACGAAATTTTAGCTGCTTCTGAAGCTTGAGGCTGACGCAAGACATTATAAGCATTCAGTCCCATGCTTCTAGAAACTCCTATATGCAAAGGAACTTAATTTCGCGGACAAAAATTGAGCGCGAAAAGCTGCAATGACCAATGAGAAAATTGATATATTTAATTATTTGCCGCCCAACTATGGTAAAGGTACGTACACATATGCGCGCCACGAACACGCGCGGCGCATGGGCGGCGCGTGCGCTGTTCGTGTTATGATCGTCGAAATTATTAATTTCAACGAACCTCCTGCGATCCATAGGAAACCCACAAACCTTCAGTAGACATTTTGCAGAGACAAAGGCCTACACTACACTTGGTCATTCCATGTCTCCTTTTTCAATTATTTTCTTTTATCAACATTATTTATTTTGTTCTGGATGGGATACTGAGGAATGTTTACCTGTATACCATAATGCATTGTCAAATAATTTCAAAACTACAATCACTTCAGAAATGTTTTTAACCAATTATTGAAATTTTATTTTTTTTTAATTTAAAAATATGAAGGAACATTAATTTTTTTACTAAAATATGAACATTTCGCCAAAATATTATGAGATATGGAAAATAATATGTTGGTCTTATTTGATTCTGTAGATTATAAAATGTGAAGATACTCTATGGAGCAACAAAAATGTTTACAGAACGCAAAAATAGTATTGTAGTATATTAATTTTAATATCAACATAAGTACAATTTACAAATGTAATACATTACAAAATTACGTATAGTACCAGTATTATTTTATTCTTTGGCATATTTATCATTTGAGTGAATTTTTTAAGTATATTGCTGTCGTTGTTTAAAAGGTCATGAATTTTTTCACAAGAATTTGTTAAATTATATTTCACACATAAAATAACTTTCAAAGTCTTAATATACAATTGCGATTTTTTTATGTCGGTACTTTATTTGCCAAACCAACAATATGTCAACAATAATAATAATTTTAAAAAAAGTATAATGAGTTTTAACATGTTTCCCTCTGACCACTCCATACTCAAATAATAATAAGGTGCACGCCGAAAACAAGAAACCTCTCAAGTACCCGTCCAAATCTAAACAGCAAACCATCAAAGTGTTCGTGGAAAAAACCGACAATGAGTGGATCGTGGTGCGCCGCATGTGCACGGCGCGCGCGGACCTTAAAACCCCGTCCAAATCTGACGAACATGGTGCGCGCGCGCGGCGCGCAAGTGTGTACGTACCTTAAGACGAAGGGCATGTAAGAATGACTTGCTATATGTTTGATGATGCAAGTGTTCTAAATTATTCCATAAGAACGTCAATGCAAGAAGGACTTATAGTATATGTCTTACGCAATAAAATGCAAGTCATATAAAACTTTCAAATCAATCTATATAAAAAACCAAATAAAATAAAAAAATATCCAATATCTCTGTCTGTTATATGTGTTATCAACAATAGTAAGATTTTAATGAATGGTTTATAAAAAAATATGTTCATGACAAGTGCTTTATACAAATTGTGTTGAATATATTTTTATTGTAGCATCAATGTAAGTGTGTAGAATTTATTTATTATATACTAAGTTTATTTTCTTTAAAAAAGTCATTTTGTTATATGATCGTTAAGAAGAATTCGCAAATAAGTGAACTATCAACCATTGGAACTGTGGGAAATTTTGTGCACAGACGTATGAAGATGAATGGAGCTGCAGTGACAGTATCAATAAAAATGCACCCGCTCACTGCACCGTTTCAATATTTTCTTTGAGAGATATGATGTGTAACTTGAGTATTCCTTACTTCCTGGAATTAAGTTGTGAATATTAATACCTATAGTAATTCTGCCCGAAGGCAGGTCCTTTACTGCAATCATAGCATTTTCATGCCATGTTTGCAGCTTTATTAGGGAATTGTAGGTGTGGTATCTTCCCGTTGCTTTCCATACCGGTGAAGGATGACAATGATAAGGATAATGGCCATATGATTTTGGGGACCGTTTGGGCCTTAAAGTTTTCCTGACATTTGATTTACAGGTAAGGGAAAAAAACCTATATAAATCTCACCCAGTAAAACTGCCCCGACCAGGGATCGAACCCGGGTCCGCTGCGTGACAAGGCAGCACGCTACCTCGAGACCACAGCGGTGGACTAATGCAATATAGAGATGTAAATAAAAAATCATCACACAAATAATTACATGTTATGTTGATCTTGAAGTATATTTCCGGGCTGTAGGCTGTGGTCTTCAGCTTGAAGTTCCCCTACTTTTCTCCAGAGACTGCGTCTGGCATTCTCAAGTGTCGTCTTTAGACTATATGCCTACAGCCCGGAAATCTACTTCAAGATCATCATAATTACTCCTGCCGTGAAAGCATAAGTGAATACATAAGTAGATATTGTTTAGCGTAAATTGTTCAAAATGAAAGGTTTTGTAGAAATAAAATGTTTAAATGTAAATTTAAAAAATCATCAACCACATAAGTACATTTTGTTTGGTGTGAAATTTAACGAAGTTGTAGTTAAGGCACATTCCCACCCTTGTATTAACAAAAGTTTCACAACGGTTAGTCCAAAGAGTCTTGTGTCCGTGGTAAAAAAATGTATGTCTTGTGTAAAAATGTATAGGGTGATTGCACTGAATCATGAATTCAAATAATGCATCTAATCAATTCAAAATTCTGAGAGACATGAAATGATATTAGCTTAAACAAGACACTCAAAACATTATAAATTATATTTTAAATATATAACGTTTAAACAAATGTTACCTTCAATGTATGTTTGTAACCTGCAGTCGACATTCCTCATTCACACTTCATTCAATCTTAAATATAATTACATATTATAAAACACAAGGTTTTGAAATATAATGATAATTATAATAATTATTATAATAAAATCATACAAAAATTAAATACATACTTCCCTATTTTTACGTTTTAGTAAAAATAACCTAATGGAACATTAAATATTACATAAACTGGTGGAAGACTGTACAAAATGGGGACTGAAAATACATTTACAGAAAACACAATATATGTGTTTGAGAAAGGATGTGGATGACCTCATACCTGAAACAGGGTAGATAAAAAATGTGAAATTTATAAATATCTTGGGTCAATAAATACATGTTTAGGTACATGTGAGAGAGATGTACAAACTAAAATTGCAATGGCTAAAAATGAAACTAAGACAATTCATGGAGTAATTTGAAACAAAAATATTACAAAGGAAAATAAAATGAAAATTTATAAGAGCATAATACAGAATATTTTGGAAGTGAAACTTCGTCTTTGACGGAATTATAAATGAATAAAATTGGAACAGTTGAATTTGATTATCCTAGAAGGAACCTTTAAAAAGCATTGAAAATCAAACTCTTAAATTATATCGTCATGTACAGGGAATGGAAGGTGATGAATGGACAAAAAATATATACCAATGGTCACCCGTTGGAATAAATAAACGTGGCAGACCAAGACGGAAATAAAAAAGATATGCCAGAACTATAATGGATGATAGGAATTTGGAAGTAGTAGATTGGAATGTTAGGTATGAATGGAAACTGGAGACGGCAAACCTATACGTGGAGGAATACTTATTATGAATTTAAAATATAGACTACACAATGCACAATGGTCTAAAGTTAGTATTCGATGTGTATCCACTATTAAAATCCTACAGATTACGAATAAAAAGAGGAAGAAGAAGCACTAACTTATTAAAAGTTGTCCATTTATAAGCGTCCATTCGAACTGTCCATTCATTCCGTCCGTTCATTCCCCCGAGAGAAGCCGCGTGGCCCACGACAGCACTCGGGTTGATCTCGTATTTGCATTTAATGTCCTCCAAGATCGTGGGTTTACTCCGCTTGATTCCCAGGAACACGGATCTACTACCTGACGAATCTCCCCCCCCCACGTCTGGAGTATGGAGTGCAAGTCGTTATTCTTGTTTCATGAATTCATCCGACAGGTTCCCTTAATAAACTAAAAAACAAGAAAGGCATCACGTCGGCACAACACTCAGAGATTCCAGAAAAAATAAACTAGTACAAGAAGTACTAACTAGATCCACAAGACTCTATTGGAGAAAATACAGTGCTACATCGATCAAAACCTCGTAACTCCATTCAAGAGTAACATTTGAATTTTTGCATTATTCGAAAAGCAAAGGCATCGTGCTACATGCCCTGCTCATCGCAGTCTATAACACCCTATTTTTCTTATTATATCTGGTTTTCCATAAATATTATGCAGCTTACTGTTATGTAGTCTTCGCCATTCGCCTGCTTATTGACGTCTGCTTTTGAAAATTCAAAATTAATATTTATCCATCTTCTTTTCAAATTCGATCACGTCTTGGGCAAGGAATCTACTAGCCTCTGATCTCACCACATTTATAACTTTATCCTGAGTATGGCTTCCTTCGGGAGAGAAGTAAAGTCGTGTCATAAATTTACAGGGGTTGGCTACAAAACTATTTCGTCATATAATTAAAAATCGTCTTATAAATAATCTGTTAAATTAGAATTGGTCGCAGATTTCGGTCGGGTTGTCAACCCTGTATGACGGTCGCCATTGCTCCCAGAACAAAGTCTGGTTCTCATTTCTCTTTGAGGCTGTGCCGACACCAGAGCATTATTCTGCCAGCTTAAAAATTCTGACGTAATCAGGACTCGAACTCTGGACCTTCCATCTCTTGGCATTTGACTAACCGACTACAGCACGGCGTTCCCCTACACATTTCTTGTATTTAAATCGTAAACAGAGGTTTTGAAATATGGAATCTTCCCGTGTCTTTATTTACTGGATGCTGTAATATTTTCCTTACAAACTTCTAGGACTTTGTAGAGGGGACTAGGTTGATAAGATTTAGAATTGGAAACAATATCCGGAAACTTACCGTTTGAAAACAAGCATTGCCTGAACGTGTACGTCACGTGACTTAACAAGTAATAGCCTCGCGATTCATCTAAATCGAAAATTGCCCTATTGAGTATTCCAAGATTTGATTTCTTTTTAAATGTCAAAACTTTTCGAAATTTTTATAACTGCAAAAATTGATTTTGGAGGCTGTATCAGAGATTATTAATGCAAGTCATGATTCAGTTTCTATTTTATTTCTTTGGTTATTAATAAGTTGAATTGTAAAACAAGTGATGTACTATCTCACGCATCATAATGAATTACTTGTAAAAGTGGTCGCGTTAAAAAAACATGTTTTCAAACGGCTGTAGCACGGAAACAGTAAGTTTCCGGACATGGTATCCTATTCTAAATATTATCAAGTCAGTCCCTTCTACATGTCCTAGAAGTTTGTAAGGGGAATTTTAGACCACTCTGTATATTTCTTGTGTCGAATAAATGGAAGTTTCCATGGCAGTTTTGTATAGCTTGTGTAATCTCTTTCACTATACAAACAGGTACCTAAGTTCTTACCTATTTACTCACAATTCAAAATATATTTTCATGCTGCTGTTTTCAATTACTCTCTACTTATTAAAATTATTATTTTTACAGCCGTGTCTTATCATTATAGAAATAAGTAACTCATATTAAATATTTTAATACAACTTTACCCTAATTATGAAAGAGCAATTCACTATAACAAAAAATTGCTGTTATTATTTAATTTGTGAGGTGATTCTCCGAGGGATTTATTTCTCATTGACATTTACTGGTTTTGTGGTCATGACGTCAGTCGGTCGTAATATAATGAACTTACTGGTTTGTAAATCACATTCAACAACAAACACCTGACCGTGGGTACAGGCTGATTCAACATAAAAATAAATAATAATAATAATAATAGTAATAATTTTTATCTCTTTATTTATGTACAGATTTTTTATGTTTATACATCTTTCTGTGCCTTAAGTTTTATTTTTCTTCTCCACTCGTCCCTATCCATCCACTTTATGTCCTCCAGTCCTCTTGTTCTCATTCCTGCTCTTATTTATTGCATCCACGAGTTCTGAGGTCTTCCTTTCCTCCTTCTTCTAGGTGGACACCATTCCAATATTTTCCTGGGTAACCTTTTTTCTTGCATTCGTCATACGTGCCCATACCAATTTAATCGCTTATATATTATATAATCTACTATTGAATATCTAATATTCAATTTTTATCGTAAGACAGTATTTTTTATTTTTTTCTAATTTTGAACATCTTGCTGCTCTCATCAAGAAATACATTTCCATTGACATAAGTTTTTGTTCTAAGTTTTTGTTGAATTTCCAAACTTCAGCTCCATATGTGACATAATTCTCATTATTCAATTATGTATTTGTAACTTATTTTCTTCTGGTTAACAGTGAACTACATGGTTTTTATAGGAAGCCAGATATAATAAGAACAGTTAAGTCTTGTAGACTGCGATGGGCAGGATATGTGGCACGAACAGAGAATGAAAGACGAGCATGGAAGCTTTTTGTAGGAAAGCCAGAGGGAAAACACCCAGTTGGTAGACCAAGATTGAGGTGGAAGAATAACATGAATTATGATTTGAGGGAAGTGGATTGTACAGTTAATGATTGGAAAACACTGTCTGAGGATAGGGATGTATGGAAAGCTTATGTCCGCGCGGCTAATTCCATTTTCTTCATACTTCTCCTGATGCCACCTATCAATTATTATTGTGGGTTTCCTCTTCCTCCTCCTGGTTTCACCATTCCATTTCAAATTCATTTTCCGAAATACATTAATCTTGTCTGAAATCCAGTGATTGTCCTAACATCCAATAATCATTAACTGTTATACTGTATCCGAGCTAAGTTCCACTTGTACAGTAAACAAACTTGCTTAAGGCATTACTCCGCCGACTACGTCTGTTGCGGGAACTGTGGTGTTAATTTACCCGCCATATGACTGGATATTGTACGGAAGTGCCAACGATAGAAAAATATTTCTTAGGTTATGCCGTATAACTAGAGAAAATTAGACTGAATACAAGATAAGATGGCACTAATTTATAACTAGAAACTTCCATTTCATATTTATTTATGAAATAATTATATATGAGCCTACCTAACCAGACGTTTTCACTTTTTCCATGATGTCGATAGATATCCTATATTTCCAATTTCATTAGGTCTACAATCAGATGCACGCTCAATGCTTTCTTATCTGAAAATTGTCCCCTGTAGTTATACTTGTTTTCGAATAGATGTCAGAGTGGCCCGTGGTCAGTGTTCCGCCTGATAGTGACATCTAGGAAACCAAAGTAGTATTGTAACGGGAAAATTAGGTAAATTTTGCTTAGATTACTTTTCATTCAGGCTGAAGGATCTTTCACGAGCCTAAAAATCTTCAGAGTAGGATACCACGGCTTGAAGTCCTTCCCGGAGAACTTGCTCCTTGGATTTTTTTATCCTAAAAGAGTCCATAGACCCCGTCTACGTTTGAACCCGGGACCCTCAGGACCAGAGGTAACTAGGATAATAACCACTTGTCCATCGCGGTAAATGTTTATTAAAACTATTATAATAATTTAGGCCTATATCTTAAGATTCGCCCACATAACGTATAGAGACATGTGTTAGGTAGGCTTAATATATTTATATATATAATTATATTGTAGATTTTTTTGGATATAGACTAAGTATGATTAAAAAAAGTTTGTTTGGTTTTTCGCGTCATGGATTCAAGGTCGGCCTCTGGCCACTGAATCAGTGGCGCGGAAAACCCAAGACAACTTTCAAGACACACACACACACACACACACATATATATATATATATATATATATATATATATATATATATGCCTATATAGGGGTTAAAAATTCCGTATACAAACTTCGAGAGTTTGTAGAGGCAAAACAAAACTCTTTTGTTACGTGAAAATACAAATTGACAGATTTTTCGTTTCCCAGCTACGGGTCCTTGAAGGGTTTGACGCTGGACTTCCCTTAGGTCACTGTTCTCTGTAGTCTTAAATGCTTCGTATGCAACATGTTGGTATTGGTTGATATTGGAAGTTTATCACTGCCAGTAGTGTCCACATCCCTGGATAAACACTTATAGTAATTATTTATGCAACCTCCACAATAGCCATGTCTGGGAGTTTGAGATCCCTAAGGCAACTCGTGTATTCCACCATCAACACAGACTTGCCGTAATTGTGTGGACTGGTATTGTTCACGGCCATCTGATTGGGCTGTTTCTTCTGACTAACCACTTTGGTGTAGAAAATGATCTTATCTTTCTTTGTGAATTATCCAGCGTCTAACCCTACAAGGGCCCCTAGCGGGGAAACGGAAAAACCTGTCTTTTTTTACATAACAAAAGAGTTGAAAGGGTTTTGTTTTACCGCCTCTTCAAACTCTCAAAATGTGTATATAAACAGTTATTTGACCAGTGAAAACAGTCATTATATCAGGTTTGTTTACATTGCTAGTAGGCCTACAACTGAACCTTTGCTCGGATTGATTCAGACCAAATTTATTCTCTTTGGTCTTATAGCAGTATACAGTTTATATCTCTAGAACACGGAGCTGGCCCATTGCTAAAATCTCCAACCTGCAGAACCAGATAATTTGTCATCGAGGTTGTTTTCTTATAGCCTTTAGAGAAACAACATTGAGCTCTAAGGCAGCAGCTGTCAGTTTTGGTTCTCTTCGGGTAAAAACAATAATAATAATAAAATAATAGTCAATATGAATTTGAATAACAATGATTATTTATTTTCATGTTTACAATATATTACATATGTTTGTAGGTATAACCAAAATTATGCAGAATTTTTTTTATTCAGTATTTCCCTATTTTTTTAATGATTACTTTGATTTTAAAATTAATATTTTATTATTTTTATCTATTATTTGACTTATTCCAGAACACAAACAGAAAATCACATTGTCTAAAGTCTGTAAATATTAGTAGCAAAACAAAATATAAATATATTATTCATAGGAAAAATTTCATATGCACTTTCAGAGTGCACGTCAAGATTTCCTGGATATGTTTCAAAGAACATTCTTAAAAATATCTTGATATTAGAGTAGTTACAGTGATTTGTTCTATTTTGTACTTGACATACAGACACTTTACATTACAACAAAACAGAAAGGTTTTAATTATGTTGTTATGCATAATTTAATACGTAATATCTTTAAACAATAATTGACTTATGAGTAAATATGGTAAATTAAAAAAAATAAAATATAAACTTTACCTATACAAGTATTCGAAAAATTGGCTCCCTCCACTTCACAGATATCGCGTACCGACTCCCCCGGTTCCTGAGCAATTCAATGGAAACATTATACCAAGGAATACATTTTAAATGTTACATTTAATAAAAATTAGTTTAAGCAGAGAAGGGTATAACTAATAAAATATTGACTTTACACACACACGCGCGCATATATATATATATATATATATATATATTCAGTAATCTGGTATCATATAGTTTGTATAGACCAGATATTGTGTGATATTCTTGGACTACGTTTTGCTCCTAACATATTTAATATTATAATTTGTCATTATTAAATAATCATATATAAACTTGAAGTTTTCCCTTCTAACTGATTTTATTTAAATTATTTTTGGAATAAACTGTTTACAAAAACGGGAAAATAATATATAAGTTGTAAGCAGTGTTTAGAAAATCGTCAAAGAATCAGATACGTTTCAATAGCAATCATCTTATGTAAAATTTCCATCTGAGTTTCTCCATTAACATCTTAATTTCCTTCATATTTAAACTCAGATAATAAATCCAAATTCACAGGTCAAAGAAATTATATATCAAATAACACGGGATTTTCTCTGAAGATTTACTTAAATTATTGTGAAAATGCTCACCTGCCGTAGACGTGGCTACAGTCGCATGTGGTTCCGCAAATGAAGCCGCCCAGTGCACAGTGATCCAAAATGTCACAGAATCGGCAAAAATACTTATTTTTACTTTTCATTAGAGATGACAAATGTGAACAGTTTCCTACAAAATTAGATGTGGTAGCAATCTGGCAAAGAAATAAGCCTTTATACTGATCATTTGACCTAATTTTCGGACGTTAAATTAAGCATTATAACACTGAATTTTTATTCTACATTTTATTCAAATTATTACCATTTTTTAATAATTATTTTAATGCCACTCACTTCGTATAATTTTGCTAAACAGACTTATGCGTTCATAAAATTTAACAGAGCCCGAGGGATCGAGAGCCCGAGAAATCTAAAACATTATTATTTATTATTATTAATTATTATTATTGTTATTATTATTATTATTATTATTATTATTATTATTATTATTATTTAGAAACCCACCACCTCCCCATCGGGTAACCTTGAGCATAATGTCCTTATCCCCGAGTTTGCTTTATGTCCCTATTTATATATAATATTTATTTAAGTACATAATAAAAATGAATAAACCGAGAACACGAGTGCCAGACAGCCCGCTAACTCCTGAGTCCGTCTTCCGTCAGGCTTCCGCCGAACTTCAGGCAGGCTTCCGTCAGACTAGCACCAAGCATACGCATGGCATCAGCTAGACATCCGCCAGGCATCCGCAAGGAACACAGACACTTCCGAAAGCACAGCCAGATTTCCGCAAGGCACAGCCTGACGTCCGAGGCATCCGCAAGTCTCAGCCCCACTTCCGCCAGGAATCGGCAAGGCACAGCCACACTTCGGCAAGACATCCCCCAGACCTCCGCCGGACCTACGCCTGACTTCCGCCTGACTTCAGCCAGATTTCGGCCTGACTTCCGCCTGAATCCCCGCCTGACTTCCGCCTGAATCCCCGCCTGAATCCCCTCCTGACTTCCGCCTGAATTCCGCCTGAATCCCCGCCTGACTTCCGCCTGAATTCCGCCTGAATCCCCGACTGACTTCCACCTGAATTCCGCCTGAATTCTGCCTGACTGCCGCCTGACTTCCGCCTGACTGCCGCCTGAATTCCGCCTGACTTCCGCCTGACTTCGGCCTGACTGCCTCCTGACTGCCGCTTGACTTCGGCCAGACTGCCTCCTGACTTCCGCCTGACTTCCGCCTGACTTCCGCCTGACTTCCGCCTGACTTCCGCCTGACTTCCGCCTGACTTCCGCCTGACTTCCGCCTGACTTCCGCCTGACTTCCGCCTGACTTCGGCCAGACTGCCGCCTGACTCCCGCCTGACTCCCGCCTGACTTCCGCCTGACTTCCGCCTTACTTCCGCCTGATTTCCCCTGGTCTCCGCCTGATTTCCGCCTGACTTCCGCCTGACTTCCGCCTTACTTCCGCCTGACTTCCGCCTGACTTCCGCCTGACTTCCGCCTTGACTTCCGCCTTGACTTCCGCCTGACTTCCGCCTGACTTCCGCCTGACTTCCGCCTGACTTCCGCCTGACTTCCGCCTGACTTCCGCCTGACTTCCGCCTGACTTCCGCCTGACTTCCGCCTGACTTCCGCCTTGACTTCCGCCTGACTTCCGCCTTGACTTCCGCCAGACTTCCGCCAGACTTCCGCCAGACTTCCGCCAGACTTCCGCCAGACTTCCGCCAGACTTCCGCCAGACTTCCGCCAGACTTCCGCCAGACTTCCGCCAGACTTCCGCCAGACTTCCGCCAGACTTCCGCCAGACTTCCGCCAGACTTCCGCCAGACTTCCGCCAGACTTCCGCCAGACTTCCGCCAGACTTCCGCCAGACTTCCGCCAGACTTCCGCCAGACTTCCGCCAGACTTCCGCCAGACTTCCGCCAGACTTCCGCCAGACTTCCGCCAGACTTCCGCCAGACTTCCGCCAGACTTCCGCCAGACTTCCGCCAGACTTCCGCCAGACTTCCGCCAGACTTCCGCCAGACTTCCGCCAGACTTCCGCCAGACTTCCGCCAGACTTCCGCCAGACTTCCGCCAGACTTCCGCCAGACTTCCGCCAGACTTCCGCCAGACTTCCGCCAGACTTCCGCCAGACTTCCGCCAGACTTCCGCCAGACTTCCGCCAGACTTCCGCCAGACTTCCGCCAGACTTCCGCCAGACTTCCGCCAGACTTCCGCCAGACTTCCGCCAGACTTCCGCCAGACTTCCGCCAGACTTCCGCCAGACTTCCGCCAGACTTCCGCCAGACTTCCGCCAGACTTCCGCCAGACTTCCGCCAGACTTCCGCCAGACTTCCGCCAGACTTCCGCCAGACTTCCGCCAGACTACCGCCAGACTTCCGCCAGACTTCCGCCAGACTACCGCCAGACTTCCGCCAGACTTCCGCCAGACTTCCGCCAGACTTCCGCCAGACTTCCGCCAGACTTCCGCCAGACTTCCGCCGGGCTTGGGCCGGGCTTGCGCCAGGCTTGCGCCAGGCTTCCGCCAGACTACCGCCAGACTTCCGCCAGACTACCGCCAGACTACCGCCAGACTACCGCCAGACTACCGCCAGACTACCGCCAGACTACCGCCAGGCTACTTTTGCCAGACTACCGCCAGGCTACTTTTGCCAGAATACCGCCAGGCTACTTTTGCCAGGCTTCCGCCAGACTACTTTTGCCAGGCTTCCGCCAGACTACTTTTGCCAGACTGCTTCCGCCAGGCTTCCGCCAGACTTCCGCCAGGCTTCCGCCAGACTTCCGCCAGACTTCCGCCAGACTTCCGCCAGACTTCCGCCAGACTTCCGCCAGACTTCCGCCAGGCTTCCTCCAGACTTCCGCCAGGCTTCCGCCAGTCTTCCGCCAGGCTTCCGGCAGTCTTCCGCCAGGCTTCCGCCAGGCTTCCGGCAGGCTTCCGCCAGACATCCGCCAGACATCCGCCACGCTTCCGCCAGGCTTCCGCCGCCTGTCTTCCGCCAGACTTTGGCCAGACTTCCGCCAGACATCCGCCAGACCTCCGCCAGACTTCCGCCAGACTTCCGCCAGACTTCCGCCAGACTTCCGCCAGACTTCCGCCAGACTTCCGCCAGACATCCGCCAGACTACCGCCAGGATTCCGCGAGGCATCCGCCAGTCTTCCGCCAGGCATCCGCCAGGCTTCCGCCAGGCTTCCGCCAGGCTTCCGCCAGGCTTCCGCCAGGCTTCCGCCAGGCTTCCGCCAGGCTTCCGCCAGACTTCCGCCAGACTTCCGCCAGGCTCCTGACAGGCTACCGCCCAGACTTCCGCCAGACTTCGGCCAGACTTCGGCCAGACTTCCGCCAGACTTCCGCCAGACTTCCGCCAGACTTCCGCCAGACTTCCGCCAGTCTTCCGCCAGTCTTCCGCCAGTCTACCGACAGGCTTCCGCCAGGTTTCCGCCAGGCTTCCGCCAGGCTTCCGCCAGACTTCCGCCCGACTTCCGCCAGACTTCCGCCAGACTTCCGCCAGGAAAATGTAACTTTAAGCTGAGAAAGATGTGTAATCATTAAAAATCTCTAAATAAATAAATAGTAATTATATATTTTTCTAAATTAAATAAGCTATCTGTGATTATGGATTAATATATCATTCTAAGAGTCTCGCGAATAAGGTGTTTGTTAAAATCAGTCATTAAATAATATATTGCGTGTAACAACTATTTAAAAGTCCTTGCATCAATTAAGCGGAGTCTGATATTCATTTGATACAAAGAGGACAGTGGAATCATTTCGGTATGATGTACAGATATTTAAAAATGCTGAGTTCGAGAGGAATTATAAGGAGAAAATTGATGAAAGTTTGAAGTAAGGGATGGAAACGAGGGACCGGAAGAATCTTACCAATGAATATAAAAGGATAATTCATTGAGCTGCCCTGGAGGTTGTTGTGAAACAAGAACGGAAGAGACCGGAAGAATCTTACCAATGAATATAAAAGGATAATTCATTGAGCTACCCTGGAGGTTGTTGTGAAACAAGAACGGAAGAAGAGAAGTGAATGGTGCGATGCAGAGTGTGAGCAGGTAACGAATCAGAAGTATGTAGCATATAGACACATGGTACAAGGAGAATTCATGAGAATAACTGAAAGGGAATACAAGGAAATAAGGAAATAAGAAAAGAAAATACACAGGAGAAAGTAGAGAAAATACTATAATGCCCAAATACAACAGGTAGAACATCATCATCAGAACCAAGTAATTAGAAAGTTCTACCTAAATGTGAATAACATGTGGAAAGGATATCAACCTAAAGTAATAGCATGCAGAAAAAATAGGAAATATTATCATGGAGTGAACAGAACAACTGTATAGATGGAAATAGCTTTATGAAGAGTTGCAGGGGACTATGCCTACAATGAATTCAGATAACAACAATGGGGAGAGAAATGTACGGAGACAGATAGGTACAGAAATGTAAATGGGAACTGATAATGGAAATGAAGAAGACTCTTTACCGACAAAGAAGAGACCGAACAAGCAATAAATAGATTGAACAATAATAGAATCCCTGGATCTGTCAACATACCTGTGGAATGCATTAAAATGGGAGATATAAATCTAGCAAACGAAGTTCACAAAATTATAAACTTGATATGGCAAACGAAAAGGATGCCTAATGACTGAAAATTTACACAATATGCCCTATTTTTAAAATGAAGATATGTATGGCTGCGTAAACTATAGGGGAATATCGATCTTTAACACAACCTATCAGATATTATTAAGAATACAAGAATATTATGTGAAAGGTTGAAGCCCTATATGGAAAAAAAATTTAGGACAGTACCAACGTGGGTTTAGAGGAAACAAATCTACAACTGACCAAATACCCTCTGTTCGTCAAATATTGGAGAACTATATGGAATATAACATCAGTACATTTCAACTCTGCATACGGCACTATGAGGAGGTAGCAGTGACTGAATTTGGCATACCCAACAATCTGGTTACATTAATAAATATGACAATGACAATAACTGAAGTATAGTTAAAATCAAGAATGTACTATCCGAACCATTTCAGACACAAACAGGCCTGAGACAAGGAGATAGCTCATCATGCATTCTGTTCAACATTTCACTTGAGAAGGTACTGAGAGATGCTAAAATTAATACCAGTGGTACAATATACAGTAAATCCGTCCAGATAATGCATATGCTGACGTTATAGTTATTATTGGTCTGACCATAAAATTTATAACGGAAGCTTTTAATGCCATATCCATAGCAGCAGAATCTATGGGACTCGAAATGAATGAAGAAAAAACAAAACGTATGCAGTTCTCCGACAGACCTATAGCTAAAAACCGACTAGAAATACGCAAATAAAAATTTAAAATTGTACATGAATTTAAATATCTGGGAACTATAATCACTGATGACAATAATATTAATAACGAAATAAGGAGCAGGATTCTCCAAGCCAACAGATGCTATTATTCACTTAGAGACCAATTTAAATCCCACATTCTAAGTCAGGATGCAAACTTAAAAACTTATGTAACCATACCGAGACCAGTTGCCATTTATGGCAGTAAATGCTGGACACGTAGCGCAGAGAATGGAGAAACACTGAGAAACTTTGAAAGGAAATTCCTGAGGAAGATCCTGGGACCTATAAATGATCGTGGAGTATGGCAGATAAGATATAACGATGAAATCTAAAGTTTGTAATCTATAGTTTGTTTTAAATTATGGTATTTCATGGGAAGGACCCCATACAAAGTAAAATCTGTCTCCAGAATAAAATTTCAGAGAGATCTAATCAATTTAATATCTTGGATGTTATCTCTCTATCTGGTAGCAAAAGGATATCCCTGAAAAAATTACTAGTTATAATAAAAGTTTGGGAATTATTAATCGAGTTATGAAACCATCACTTGTACAAACAAAATACCACATTACGTTTATATAACACTTAGGGTGGACGAGTGTTGACCTATGGTAGCGAAGCATGGACAATAAGAAGACAATATGAAAGCAGAATAACGGCTTGTGAAATGAGATTCATGCGCAGAACAGCGGGTTACATCAGATGGGATTGGAAATGGAACACCGATATCTTAAAACAATTGAAGACTACGCCAATTTTGGAATATATTAAATAGTACCAACTAAATTGGAAACACCATCTTGAATGAATGAGTTCAAATTGGATCCCCAAAGCTGTTTATTATTATTTATCAAGAGGACGATCTCTGGGTCGTCCTATGAAACGCTGGAGAGAAAATTTCCTATAGGATCGTAACAGGCCTTGGTCTAATACTTGGAAGGAAGAAAGAAGAAGTAGAAGTATTCAGACCCAGATATTGTATATGTTATTAAAATTGGCAGACTGAGATGGGCGGCTAATATAATAAGAATGGAGGAAGAGGAGAATTCTACTAGAAAACTTACACTACTGAGACCAGATGGAGAAAGAAAAATATGAAGACCGAAGCTGAGATGCATTTATGGAATAGAGGAGGATCTCCGAAAGCTCAGGATCCGGGGATGGAGAAGGAGGATGATGGACAGGGATGCGTGAAGTAGTGTCCTAACAGGAGCCAGGGCTCATAAAGGGCTCTAAAGCTGGAAGATCACGAAGAAGAAGAAGAAGATATTCATATATACTTGTAATGTTTAATCTTACGCATGTGGATGAATTTGGGAGCCAAATACAGACTTACAGATTTTTGCCGATTTCTTCGCATTGTGGATCACTGTACAGTTCTTCTATCTTCGTTTGTCACACCATCCCTAGAATAAGAATAAATGATTGATAGTTTTTTTTAATATTTCACGTGTTGAAGAATAGCATACATAACAACATATGTGGCTACCTTTCCGTTTGTAAATTTTTTGTATAACTTTTGAATCATTTTTGACTAAAAATATCGTGCTTTAATAAGAAATTTTAAGTAATATCCAGCAAAAAAATTAATGTAAACTTAGCAAAAAAAGGAAAAAAAATGAGCGACTTCCAAACGCACAGTCCCTGTTATGACCCACTGCGCATGCTAGAAGTAACGCATAGTTAAATGTTTTAAATACGCTGTATTTAGTTTTAATGGTCATAAATAGTTAGAGATCAATAAAGCGGACATATTTGTAGATATTTACGAGTGTTCGATTTATACAATATTACACAAATTCAACATTTCGAATAAAGTTCAACTCTCGTGCATAGTGTAAAAATAAACAAGACAACCAGCATTTAGATGATTATTATCCGAAATGCAAGTAGCGTAGAACGTTAAACCAATTACGAAAAGAAAGAAATATATATGAGAGTCATAGTTCAAATCCCTTGACAATGATTTTCTGTTGTTTATTTGTATTTCCGCAAATATTCATCCTATAACATTCTATTAATAATCATGTAGGAAGCTACTTACTTTATTTTATATAATTTTAATTTTATTATATTCTATGTTTTTGTTAGCATTAGCTAGTATTAGATCCATCATCATTGTATTTTGTTTAGTCTGTATTTTAATATCTTAAAATTGTAATATGTACGTAATTTTTGTATAATTTTACTATTCGCTGGTTGAGTGGAAGAGAAGGCCTTATGGCCTTAACTCTGCCAGCTAAAATAAATCATTATTAATATTATTATTATTATTATTAGTATTATTATTATTATTATTATTATTATTATAACATTTAATACCTGCTACGTAATCTACATCCACTTTACACTATATTTGGTAATAATGCTGTCATCACAAACTCTATTGCACTATCTAGCTACCGGAATAAATTTAATTGTATGCACAGCACTACTTTTTAATAATTGATAATAATGCTATTAATGTGTGTAATAAAAGACAATATAGCTTCATACATCTATGTATTTATTTATTACGTATTAGTGAAGAAAACGTTTCACATTTCAATTTAAAAGTTTAGTTCATATAGGTCATGTCCAGCCTTATAATAGCCCATAGAAGATGGACAATAATGATAATGATAATAACAATAATAATAATAAATAGTAATACCATTTATAAATATATTTATAAATAAATAGTTGTAATAAATACAAGTCCGGGAAGTATGGAAGGAAAAAATTGTATATCTTGGTTGAGGATACCTGTGTAAATAACAGAAACAATCATGAAATAGAAAATAAAAAGTAATGCTTCCAAATAGTTGGTTAGTTTTTTTCTGAAAGAATGGAAACACAGAATACAATATAAAGTATTGTAACAATTAAAAATTTAACCTAATCGGGAACCGAGCCTGTAACATCTTGCATACGAAGCAAGTCATAAGGCACTGAGCTAAGCGTTCGTTAGCTTGCTGTACATAAAATAATGCTCTTCATTGGACGAAGGGAACGTGTTGTAGCTCTACTGTTAAAATTAGTTTACTCGTGTGAATCGCGCGTTAAAACTTGAAATGTTCGAGATCAAGAGTCCGCTCATTCTTTTTCTTTTACCTAGTGTACATAGAGGTGGTAATGTGTTTGTTTCATAAGCACTGACTATATATGTTGTATAATATTTACAGACTTTAGTGACCAGGGGAAATAATGATTATACATTTTCCATTAATCTTATTTTGAGCGTATTTTCAAATTCTTAAAATATTACAGATCATATCTCTAACATCAAATCAGTTGGTTTTTTTAAAATAACTGGGTTTGTTCAGTTCAGAGAGTAGATCCTTATGTGCTGTGTAATATCACTTTCATGATATATTCATTGAAAATTAAAATGAAGAAATAAACGCATTTGTTTATTGTAACAAGTTATTGACGTATAAATATTAGATCGTGCAGTCTTTATTTTTTCAATTTTTCACAGAGACTTTAACTGCTGGTGGCACAATAACTAATTTATTTCTATTTGAAATATGTCTGTAGGTTACCGTGTTTGTTTAGTGGCACAATAACTAATGTATTTCTATTTGAAACTTGTCTGTAGGTTACCGTGTTTGTTGCGTTTTGTAGGTCTCGGAAAGAAACAAAATACACCGCTCTGGACATGACCCTATCTTTAACGCGCACTGTTTCAGACTAATAATTGTAGAATATGTAAGGAAACATGAAACTGAAACAACGGTACTGAGAACTGTTAAGAGATTGTTTGCTTAAGGTCAATGATTTTAGGTTAAATCATGCTTCAATATCGTCATCAAGGAAGAGATCTTTGGGATGTCCTAAAGATAAACTGAGAATGCTTCACTGAACCCATTACGGGCTTTGGGCCTTTAACTTGTTTGGAGGAAGAAGAAGAAAAAGAAGAAGAAAAAGAAGAAGATGGTGATATATATATATATATATATATATATATATATATATATATATATATATATATATATATATAGTCCACTACTGTGGTCTCGAGGTAGCGTGCTGCCTTGTCACGCAGCGGGCCCGGGTGAGGTTTTTATCGGGGTTTATCCTCACCTGTAAGACAAATGTCAGGAAAACCTTAAGTCCCAAACGGTCCCCGAAATCATATGGCCATCATCATCATTCTTATCACCATCTTCATCATCATCCTTCAGCGTTGTGGATAGCAACGGGAAGCTACCACACATACAATTTCCTAGTAAAGCTGCAAGCACAGCATGAAAAAATGCTATGATTGCAGTGAAGGACCTGCCTTCGTGCAGAATTACTATGGATGGATATATATATATATATATATATGTACATACATATCGGCTCTCAGCTAGTGGTTGGTGTTAATGTTGGAGTCGGTGTGTAGTGCAAAGTATTCTCCTTCTTAACCATTAGAAATTACTGCATCAACTCAGATGGAAAATTAACAGCCATAAGTGTAGACGTTCAACAACTGTGAGGCAAAAAAGGTTAGAAAATGCAGTATTTTACTCTGATTAAAAAAAATCAGCAATACAATTTGAAACATAAACATTCCTCGTGTTCTCTTGTATCAAACATGCAAGCCTTATTCAGAGTCATCCAAGATATCCAGAAAATAAATAAACTTCAATTGATTCCTTTAGGTTGTAGAATACAAAGTAATGAAATAACATATACATTAGCCAAGAAAGGCCCCCAATTAATCATTCAACTACGTCAACTCGTTGAAGCTGCAGTCAACAGAAATGTAAACCAAGAAATGTGCCAACAATATAGAAACAAGGGCTAGGATGGGAGGAAAGGAACATGCTTCTTGCAACACGTCACATTGTACCGAAACGTCGAGGAAAAACTCAGTTGTAGCGTTTCAAATCTTAACTGGCCATGACCTTGCACAACATTTACACCAACTTTACATCTTCCATTCACCTAGTTGTGTTTTGGGTTGTGATAGCGACAGTGTCATGAATTAGGACCTTATGAAACAAATTACTGCTTTGGAAACCTCCAATTTAATCTGATGGCAAATTATATTGGGAAGTTTAACAAAAGTGGCCTTGCTCGTAATGTCAAGGCGTTAAATTATACAAATTTATAACGTTACTGTATGTGTTACAGTATGTTGTTCAATAAAATTTTGACCAATAATCTCGATTAATGTTAAAGATAAAATCTGTAACATTAAGAACTGGATATTTTACTATCTTCTAAATATTGTTCTCGTATAATGCATACATTATTCTTAACTGGAGTAAAATTGTAAGAAACTACATTTTTCAGTCATTAATTTGGGATTTTGCTATAAGCATTTTAAGGTTAAGAGATTTTAAGTGCTGCAAGTTGACGATGTTTCAGCAGATGAGAATGAAGCATTTGACCAAGTATTCTTCTTGCACTTCGATTAGGATTCTCTCTAAATAGGCGAAGATAACAGATATTAACTATTTCTTGAGACTCCGGCTAGAGTTTATCACAAATTCTTGCACGTACAATTATCTTCTACAATGATCCAATAAACACTAGAACATAATAGTACACAGTTATAAGCCAATTAAAATAATTGAAAACATTAAAAAGTCATCTGCGCTATAATTCCAGAATTTACGTAACAAACGAATTCAAATTAAATGAATGTGTTTCATAATAATTTGGTAATTATGTAGTAGGTACCTCTTTTGAACTAATTCAATTCATTGAATTACAATATGAACATTATTTACGTAATTCTAGTGACGATTATTATGAACGATCAAGTTATAATAAACAGTAATTTCTCGAGATAAAGTCTTTTAAAAACTAACAGACTAAAAACAGCCTGACTAATAGCGTATGCTACATAAAAATAGACGAATATAATCTAGTGCGAGTAATTTTTGGTTAAGATAGGATACCTTGGTGCAAAGCTACGGGAGTTGCGATGGCTCCAGTCTCCATGGGGGAAGATATTTTCTCATGGAATTTCGGCCAGTGTGAGACCGGTTCAAACCCAGCATCGTGAGTCATTTAGTTAAATCCTGTAAGTAGCAGTTCCAGGTTGAAATAACCAGCTGTAAAAGCTGGAGGACCCAACACGCTGACCATATGTCGCCCCAACACTAACTGGATGATTGTCTAAATATGTATTCATCACATGTGGATCTGAGGCCAGCTGTCGGATGGTAAGCCAAGACCCTTCTAGGCCTGTCGCGCCATGAAATTGGAGTTAGAATGAATAATTTTAGTTAGCTTTTTAATCTAAATATCGATCTGTTTAAATGTGAACCAAAACTAAGAATATTACGTGTAAATGATAAGAGGAACGTAGTTGCTGGTCGTCTTGATATCGTTAACTAAAATCAGCTTGAGGTTCTATGCGAGATGATGTAACTAACTCTCTGGCACTACTGAATCCGTAGAATCATGGCTGCGCAAATATAATTTATCCATATAGCAATATCCCGAACTAATATTTTTCAGTTTTCATATGCAATTTTCCTCACTCAAATCGTAGTTAATGTTATTCTCCCACATCATTATTTGCAATATGTATTGTTACCTTCTATTTCGTATTTTATATATATTGTTTCCAATTCCCTCCTTCATTCCCCAACCGTTCTACAAGTCATGCCGTTTGCAATTTACGGGATTTAACTGTTCTTAATACATCTGACTTCCCACGAAGGTAAGGCAGCCCTCTGTTATGAAGTCTTCTCCAGCCACCTATCTGTCTTTGGTCCAAATATGTTCATAAAATATTTATTCTCTAGTTCTTGTAACGTTATCTCCTTCCTGAATGTAAGAGTCTATGTTTTGAATCCATGTAATATTAATTGGAGAATAATTGTTATATAAATATGCATTTAAAGTTTATTTTAGAGTTAAAGTTACGGCCGTCCATGTAATATGCAGAAATTATCACCCACATAGATTCGAGTAAAGAAAGAAAAACACAGAAATTATGTGAGAGGTATGTCAAGTAATATTTACTTTTTATTATTGGATATACATAAATCCTATTTCCCCTCCAGGTATATTAGGGTTATAGTTCGTGACAAAGTTTTGGCACTTTATATAATTTGATCTAAACCTAAGGTTTTTTATTATTCTTAATACTACTACTACTTCTACTACTACTACTACTAATAATAATAATAATAATAATTCCATGGCGCGTAGAAAGTCGTTCCCCTACCAGCCGGCTTCTGGCATCATATCCACATGTGTCAATCACAGAACTAGATGATCATCTAGCCAGTGTAGTGGTGACATGTGGTCAGCATGTCGGGTCCCCCAGCCTTTATTGCGGGTTTTCTAAACCGCTAGTTAATGTAGCTACTCAAATGCCTCACGATGCTGGGTCGGCACCGGTCCCATACTGGCCGAAAATACCTTGTGAAAATGTCTTCCCCCATGTAGACTCGAAACAGCGCAAGTCCCGTATTTCTGCGCTAAGGCTTCCTGCCTTAATCACTCAGCTACGGCGCTGAAATTGATTATTTTTATCTAGGAATATTACTTTCTGTAAAGGTTTGTACTTAACAAACTACTATCAGTAAGATCTAGCCATCACAGTTGTTCGTGAATCTCTGAAAATCTTAATGAATCATCTTTACAGAACATCTCATTCATACGTCTACAACTGATTGTGTATAACATTATCTCAATTGATGCGCTAGAATAGCAAGGGCGTATACGCAAAATAATAGTTTTGAGAAAAACGCTTTTAAAGTTTCACAAACTTTTTTCTCTATATCGCGTGACATAGTGTATCCGTCAGTGCGAAGAAGTTAAATATTGTGTTCAATAGTGGTCTTTTAATTCGGGCCGAAATGAAAGTAATAATATTTATGGACTTTCCAGTAAAAATGAGGTCTATTGCAAGTTAAACTTATTAGGCTACTTCAGAAAACACAATCTATATTATTTACGTGATAAATTACAAATTTACATATTAACGGTGAATTTTGTAACCTGGTTTCCAAAAAAATCTTAAACTATTATATTTTAATATGCATAATTTTTATTACCATCTAACAGTAAAGTAAAAAATAAACTAGGGATTTTACTCTTAGACAATACTGTAGTTTTTCATTGACGTTCCGTATTGCAAAATGGAATAACGTGGATAATAAATTGAAAAATTATAAATAAAATATGAAAACGTTGATTATAAAAAAAAGAATTAAAAATAATTTGGAACTCACCAAGGCCAATACGCGGATGCTGGCTCAATTACTTGTAAAAATACTGTTGTTGAAGCTGGGATAATAATTTAACAGGTCCTCATTCACTTCATCCTCTTCTTCCTGGGATATGTGATTCAAAGTTTCTTGGGCACAAAATATGCTGTTGAAGTACCCTTGGTTAGTTGCTGGAATGTAGGAAAGAAGCGCTAGAATATCTGCCAGCTTTTATGAGGAAATAGCTAGTGGTTTTGTGTATTTTTCGGATAAGGTGATTGATGAAAGATTGAAATGATCCTGATCGTACATTTTTCCACGTCCTTTTTGCAGATTTATATTTTAAGGTTCTTCTGTATTGTAGACATATTTTATTCCAAACCCCATTTTGTAATCATTGGAAAAAACGAATACTCTGCTTTACGAAAGCTTGGCGCCCAGAACTTGCAGCTTTGTTATGTGATTCTGGAGAATTTGAACATCTTTAAAATGTTCTCTCCTCATTGAAACTACATCGAAAGGGTTTTTTCTCCTGTATACTTTAATGTGTTGCCCATACTGTATGGCGGTAAACACTTTTCTTCTACGAATATATTTCATTAAAATGCCAAACACACCGTCACAGGGTACGTATGAGTGTCCTGGCACCATGAATGTGTGTTCAATTTTCATAAAACGGTCTGCATACATATATTAGAGGCACGTTAAATCTGTGTTTAAATTTTTGTTCTGTCCACTGCAGTTATCACTAAAAATATATAACGTCTTCACTTCTGGTGCATGAGACAACTTGAAATTTCAGCAGACCCTTGCTACCCAGTGCTCTCATCCCAAATGAACATAGATGCATTTCCGGTTTTAAGATTGTGAATTCAAAAATTATAAGTCCATAATATCCGTTTATAGTACTGTATACCTGTATGTATTTTAGGAGTGGGAAATGCCTGCTGCATGTCCATAGCAAAGGCAGTAACTGTTGGATCTTGATTTTCTGTCATCTATTTTAGCAATGTCTGTGCCGCCTTAACTCTGCGTTCGTGCAACATCTTCTCAGCTTTTAACCTACTAATTTTTTCATGTCTGTATCTTCACTGAGAGTTTGTAATTCCTGTTTTGTCCTTTCACAAAAATTGCAAGTATTAGACATGGGTGGAGCAAAACCAAGATTCAAATGAGAATTGAAAATGTGCCGGTAAAATGATTCGGAGAGAGGGAGAGCATCAGTGTAATGTTCAATGAGCCAGTCACAGTAAAGGTCATACATTTTGGAAACATTTAGGTCGGTAAGCAAGTATTTTTTGTGTGGGCTTTTAGCTCTACTGTAATGACTTGACAATGCAGGGAAGTTATTTATGTGTTCCATTACCTATGTTCTGTCCGAATCAGATATTTTTCTAGTCTTTTCCTGATGACCAGCTTTGTTTCTGCCCGTGGTCCCAGTTCTTCTAACATTATCGCGGACTATACGCAGTCTTTTTTCATTTATTCCGTGAATGTTTCGAAAAGCAGCAGCACAAACTTTATAATTAACACATCCATGAATTACACTGTATTCTACTGGGCGCAGTCTGCGAGAACGCTTATCCTATACGCGTGATTTCTTCACATCTACACTTTTCATAAATGTATTCAAATAACTGTTCTATAGTTCATAGTCCCCTATTTTCCAAGCTTCCTTAGATATTTTATCTATCTTATCCCTACAAACGTTTTGAAAACAACCACAACGACAAGGTGCCCCCACCTCTTTTACTTTTACAATATGATTTGTTTTCACACTTAAATATTCTTGTCCTATATTTATATTCTTCTTAGACATATTTATTATCCATTTCCCTTTTTGAACAGAACGCTTCCTGGAACGATTGATGGGCTCGGAACTTAACTCACTGCGTGTATCACTCATTATTTTATGAAGAAATAATAAAATAAGTATATACACTAAAAATGCCCTTCTGAACACCCAATAATTACACTAAAACCTATATCACTAAATTAGACTATCTAGAAGTTTACAAGACACTAAGAATGTATGCAATATCTAGCGTGTACAGCGAAAAAACTGAACGAAAAAGTATCCTTCTGCACATTACACTCGTAGAAATAATAAGACAACAATAAACACTTAAGATACATCCGCATCTAAACAAACGAGAGGAATATATAAGTTAGTATAAATACCCCGGTTGAGATAAGCGTGCGGGCAGCTAGCCCGGCCGCATACGCCATTGCCATTCTCAGACTCTTCTGTTATTGCGCTGCGATGCATCTGGTCTAACACCACGTATCATTGGCAATGGATATGTGTTATTGGCAATGGATATTGATTCTCTTCCAAGGCGTATCAACAGTTCTTACCGACAGGGGTGAAAGAAGAAGGTTCAGACCTAATATTTCAATAATTTAAAAAATGTGAATTTTGTTGATACGCCCTTGCTATTCTAAGCGCCTCAATTTTTGTAATTGTTTTTTTATTATATTCACGTGCACTTGTTTTCATCTTTCAGTACCTTCGTTGTAGTAGTATGTTTTTACTTCAAGCAGCCTCAAGTTGGAAGAAGTTTAATAAAATATTAAAAAAACTGATATATATATATATATATATGTGTGTGTATGTGTGTGTGTGTGTGTGTGTGTGTGTGTAATTAAGTAACTACCTACGGATTCAATAGTGCCAATAAATTAGTTAGTTAGTTAAATATATAATATATTTTGCCTTTCCACTGGAGAAAATATCTAACGATGTCTCCGTCCTGGACTAACATCTGAATATCGGAACTAGCATTCAGTATCACAGTGTCTATTTCCTAAGCACTTAGGATATAGTACTTTGTAAATTGATTCCCTTCTTTGTTTCTGGATGGTCAGCAATTTGTTTTTCATGTTTTCATCTTCGATGTGCCTAAACTTCATTTGAAATCAAAGCTTATATAAAAATTGAAATGTTCACTTTTTGCGCCGAACCCTAGAAGTACCTATAATAGAAGAGATAACATATTTACATTTGAATACATTCTTGGGTCACCTGTGTAGTCTCTGTCTCGTATGCAGCGGGTTCGGATTCGATATATGATCATGACAGGTTTCCTGGTGAAACCTGTAAAATAAATATCGGTTAACTTTAAGGCCCAAATGATTACCGAACATCATCTGCACACACAATCATCCACATTATATGATGATAATAATAATAATAATAATAATAATAATAATAATAATAATAATAATAATAATAATAATAATAATAAAGAATATAAAAACAATTCGCTAGCCAATATTCAGCGCATGGATCGTCAGAGAATACCAAAACAAATTCTTCACTACATTCCTCGAGGCAGAAGATCTGTGGGTCGACTTTTCGGAGATGGCGGGAGACCGTAACGGGCCACTGGGCCTAATACTTGAAAGGACGATGATGATGATGATGATGATGATGATAATAATAATAATAATAATAATAATAATAATAATAATAATAATAATAATAATAATAATAATAATAATAATAATGCATTGTTTGAGCTGGCACAGTTTCCATAAGCCTCTCTCTTCCACTCAATCAGCGAATCGAAAAATTACGCAAAAATTACATATTTATTACGAATTTCAGATATTATTAAAATATAGACTAAACAAAAGACAATGGTGATGTGAGCTAATACTAACAAAAACATGGAATATAATAAAATTAAAATAATATAAAATAAAGTAAGTAAAGCTTCCTAGATGATTATTTACAAAATGCTGAATATAGTTGCTATGCAATTAATATTTTCGTTGTGTCCAACTTAATATATCAGTTAATTTGGATTTAAATAATTATAGTGATTGACAGTCTCTTATTGACCTGATCACGCATCCACGGGAAGCCCTCTATTTCTTTGTGTAGTAAAAAAAAAATAACTGATGCAGAGTGACAGATGCTCTCCCAACAAGTAGCGTCCATGTAAGGACAATATGGATTGGGTTATATAAATGTACCTCTAAGGAAATAGTTAACCTAAGATATCAATGTTCGTGTGTGTGTGTGTGTGTGTGTGTGTGTGTGTGTGTGTGTGCGTGCGCGTGTATGATTTTTTTTCACGAAATTTGAATAAAGTAAGATCAAATGAAAAAAATATTTATATTTGTGCTATTGGAAAGTAGAGTAGTTCAAGAAATGAATTCTCGGAAAATATTCTTAAAAAATACATTATTTGTAAAACAATGTTAAAAGCTCAAATGATAGTTACACTAGTTCTTGTACAGAAAAATGAAGATGGGAAAAAATATGTCTTGTGAAGAAAATCTATTTTTAAAATCACGGCTAGTTTCTTGTAGAGAATGTATAAAAGGAACGAAAAATGTATTAGATATTGTCTTAATACATCATCATCATCATCATAATACATTCACGAATTTAGGCCATTTGTTGACCTGTTTCGGCCTCAAGAGAAACACCATCCAGAAGTCTTTTGAGTGGACGTCCTGGTCTTCTTCTTCCTGCAGGTTGATATCTTAACATTTGTTTGGGTATTCTGTGATCTTCCATTCGATGAACATGTTGCATCCATCTTGACTTATAATCAGAAATTTTGTTTTCTAAAGATTTCATGTGTAATTCTTCTAAGATGTCTTCATTTTTTGTGATCTAGTAGTGTGTATCCTGCAGTCCTCCGAAGATATCTCATTTCAGAAGATCTAAGTCTCTGTATATCCTTCTGTTTCAACGTCCATACTTCGCTACCATACAAAAGAATTGGAAGAGCCAGTGTTTTATACACTTTCAGTCTTGAATGCTTCTGGACTAACTGTGGCTTGAAGATAGAATTTATTAACCCTAAAATTCTTAAAAATTTAAATATTATTTTCATTTACATCCTTTTCTTCTTCATATGAGATATAGCATCCTAGATATGTAAAATTATTCACCTGCTCCAACATTTTATTGTCCAGTACAATTTTACTTCTGACAGGATCTAAACCTTGAAATGCCATAATTTTTGTCTTTTCTGTAGATATCTTTAATCCATATTCTTCTGTAATTTTGTTAAGTTCATACAGACCTTTCTGTAGATTATCTTCGGAATTTGCTATTATTATTTGGTCATCTGCAAACAATAGGGTGTTTAATTTTCTATTTTCTGATATTCTTATTCCAAATGTATATGTTTTGTTCCAGCAACATATTACTTCATTGATATAAATTGCAAAAAGTGTTGGGGATAGGGGGCAGCCTTGTCTCACACCACGATTTATAATTCCTTCTTCAGAAAATCTGTTATTTAATTTAATCTTTATGGTGTTGTCTTTGTAAATATTTTGTATGTTCTGCCGAAGTAAATTTGGTATATTTCTGTCTTCCAATATATTTAAGAGTTTTGATCTCTTTACTGTGTGGAATGCTTTTTCAAAATCTATGAAAGCAAAATGTGTTTCTAAGTTGAATGTCTTTTTTCGTGTTGAGACTTGAAAGTAGTTTTGAAGTTCCTTAGGACCAGTTACTGGCCTGACGCTAAGTAGTCCAGTGGTAGGGCTGCTACCTTTTAGTCTCTGGACAGACATTAGGATACCGCATTTACTCAGTACCTGATGGAACGGTTATACCGCCGTGACTCGGTCCTCAGAGCCTCGTTTGTGAAAACGGGTTGTACCACGAGAAGGTGAGGATGAGAATTAAGTAAGAGAGGTTATACACACGTCACTACCCCTTACAATCCGTCTTAATATATATATATATATATATATATATATATATATATATATATATAGTCAAAAGAACATTACGAGTATTTGAGAGTAAAGTTCTTAGGAAATATTTGGGCCAAAGGGAGATGAACAGACAGGTGAATGGAGAAAACGACATAATAGTGAGCTACATGCTATTTATAGGAAACCAGATATAATAAGAACGGATAAGTCTCGTAGGCTGCGATGGGCAGGGCATGTGACACTTATGGGGATGAATGAGGTGCATGGAAGCTTCTGATAGGAAAACCAGAGGGAAAACGCCCAGTTGGTAGACCAATAATGAGGTGAGAGAACAACATTATCCATGATTTGAAGGGAAGTAGAATACACAGGATATGATTGGGAAACATTAGGTTAGGGACGTATAGAGAGCTTATGTCCGCGCAGCCATGAACCCATTGGTTCGATAGAGCCAGTGAGTTAGCTAGTTGTGTATATATATATATGGGGCACATATTATTATCAATTTGGATGTTTGTCACATTTTATTCAAGGTAATATTAGAAAAAATCGTGTAAGATAAAATAAATGTGTTAGATAAATAATGTGTGTGTTTATGACACGATTTGAAGTACTGGAATCTTCATATGACAATGTGGCAAACGAAGAAGAAACTGATATAAATAAAGAAATGGGAGGCTATAAGAGATACTATTAAATTGTCAGCATCAGAAAGCATTGGTTGTTTAAAAACAGGCATAACAAGAAATGGTTTGATGAGGCATGTGCCGACATTGTAAATAAAAGAAAGCTAGCAAAAATGGAATGCTTACACGAGCCAAATGAGGTAAATTTAGAGCAATTGGGTAGTATTAGACGGGAAACCACCAAGCTACCAAAGAGTAAAAAGAGGGAATATTTGAGAGAGAAGATTAATGATCTTGAAATGAACGCAAAAAATAGGAACATTAGAGAATTATATCAGGGAATTAGTATAGAAAAGGAAGGTTTCAGGCTAGAACAAACATAATTCGGAATGAAAATGGGGAAATGATTGCAGATTCCAGAAGTATATTAAATAGATGGAAAAATTAATTTAATCAGATATTAAATGTACATACAGAACAGGACATTGAGGAGGATAATTTACAGACAGCAGAAATGCTAGTCGGAGAACCAAATGCATTAGAGGTTGAAATGGCGATTGAAAAATTGAATATGTATAAAGCATCAGGTTCTGATGATATCCCAGCAGAACTGATAAAATCAGGGGGAGAAAAATTGATGGACAAGATACGCTGGTTGCTTAGTATGATTTGGGAAAAAGAAGCTCTTCCAGATGAATGGAAGGAATCAATTATCGTACCAATTTATAAGAAAGGAGATAAAACTGATTGCAACAACTAGAGGAGCATCTCATTACTTTCAACTTCGTACAAAATTCTTACAAATATATTAGTAAGCAGACTTACTCCCTATATTGATGACATTCTAGGAGATCATCAATGTGCATTTAGATGAAACAGGTCTACAACAGAGCAGATTTTCAGTATAAGACAGATTTTAGAAAAGAAATGGGAATATAATGGTACTGTACATCAACTATATGTAGACTTCAAAAAAGCATATGATTCAATTAAGAGGGAGAAGTTATATAGTATCCTACTGGAGTTCGGAATTCCTAAAAGTTAGTTAGACTTACACGAATGTGTCTAAATGGCACAAAGAGTAGGGTGCGTGTAGGCAAACAGTTTTCGGACACTTTTGAAATCCGGAATGGGTTCAAGCAAGGAGATGCACTATCTCCTCTACTATTTAATTTTGTACTAGAGCATGCCATTAAATCTTTAGAGAATGAGGAAGGCTTACAACTGGATGGTATTAATATGCTATTAGTTTATGCTGATGATGTAGTATTATTGGCCGTTAGCTTGGGTGCGATGTATCTTCCTTATTATTTTATTTGAAATTAAGTTTTATTTCATTTTTATTTGTTTGAGAGGAGATACTAAAGGACAACAGGCACACACTATTGAGTAACACTAAGAAATTAGGACTGGAAATAAATATCAATAAAACTAAATATATGGTCACACGTAGAAATTCATTATATAATGGAAACGGACAGCTAATGGCAAATGAGGGAAATTTTGAAGAAGTGGCTGAATTCAAATACCAAGGAACAATAATCACAAATAGGAATGAGGTGCACAAAATATTAAACATAGGCTAAATTCTGGAAATGCGTGCTATTATGCATTGCAGCGACTCTTGGTGTCCCAACTCCTTTCAAAAAACGTTAAACTGAAAATATATAAAACTATTATTCTACCAGTTATATTATATGGGTGCAAAACATGGACTCTTACTTTAAGGGAGGAAAGGAGATTACAAGTATTTAAGAATAAAGTACTTAGGAAACTTTTTGGACCAAAGAGAGATGAACAGACACATGAATGGAGAAGACTACTTAACAATGAACTACATGGTCTTTATAGGAAGCCAGATATAATAAGAACAGTTAAGTCTCGTAGACTGCGATGGGCAGGACATGTTGCACGTATGGGGAATGAAAGACTTGCATGGAAGCCTCTTGTAGGAAAGCCAGATGGAAAACGCCCAGTTGGTAGACCAAGAATGAGGTGGGAGAATAACATTAACTATGATTTGAGGGAAGTAGATTATACAGGGAATGATTGGAAAGTATTAGCTCAGGATAGGGATGTATGGAGAGCTTATGTCGGCGCGGCCATGAACCTACGGGTTCGATAGTGCCAGTGATTAAGTAAGTAAGTGTTTATGACACGAATTGTAATAATTTTATAAAACTTATTTAGTCGTAAACTCTAAATATGTTTATCTTAACACGTATAATAACTTAATTCAAATGTCCTTTGTAAATTAGATTTATAATTAGAGATGGAACATTAGGCCACACCGTGGTGCATGTGGTTAGTCAATCGTACGTCACTTCTACAGTCCAGCCGCTGAGTCCCAGGCACTGACGTATTCACCACTTTGTTGCCGTAATGAATATTCAGTAAAGTGGACGCATTGTGTATCACCCGGTTAGCAGAAATACAGCCGACAATATCGCAGCAATTTCTAACCTTACTAGTGGCATCAAGAGCAGTGATTGGTTGTGGCAGATGTTCACTCTAACTTCAACTATATCCTTATTAGCAGTAGAGGGCAAGTTACTCAATTTACCGTTCGTACAACCTAAACGTCAGGGCCGGGACTAAGCGACTGTATTATAGGATCGTAATTCCGCTTCTCTGTCACTCCATATTGGGTCCGTGGTGGATAAATCGGAGCCAGAACAGGTTTTTCTCGGGGTTTCTCCCTATTCTTCCTACCATAAACTTCATTCCATCACTTCTCCATACTCATGTCATTCATTTTATTTCTTCTGCTGTTGTGTTTATGAGAGACAGGCCTGTTCAGCCAGTATCACAGTCCTTAACCCATTCACTTCAAGTTTTAATGCTCAATGTATTTCCCCTGAAACTGGTTTTAAATCACCGTAAATTGTATCGCCTATTTTCAGACATTCAAAACGAAGAAACGATAACGGTACGTAAGATCACAATAAGGGTTAGGACCGAAACACGTTCAACTACTATTCATAAATTATAAATAAAAGATTAACCTGCCAAGGGAAGTACAAATTATTCAAAATATATAATAGGCAGAGTTAAGCTAGCGTACCTCGTCTTCTGAGGCGAATGCGTTATATAACAAGGTCTTTATCTCATCGCTCGACCGGACATGAGTAGAGTGTTTGCATTTACCGGATGTTAACTGAGATACTTTTTTATCTTCATAGAACTCGAAATATCCTGTACAGCAGTTTGTATATTTTTCTAAAATACTCAAGATTACGTGGTTTTTACTTCCCGGGTTTTTCCGATTTTTATGTAGGTTTACTTTTTTAATGAGTTCGGATATATTTTAACAACATTTGACATATATCTCGGCTATTTAGATACTTTTATTATTGAATTGATAAAAATGACGAAGTTATATTACAGTTTTGAAAGAAGAAAAACTAGTACTGCTTTGGATTTCAGAGTCAAAACCAAGTAATTTATAGCATTATTTTAATGTGATTACTTTCCTTGTACAAAGGCATTCTACATAACAAAGGAATGGATTCTAGCCCCCAAACATATTAACAAATCGAATATAATGAAGTACAATATTTCTTAATAGAGTAAAATGAAAGTAGGAATGGGTATGCATTCCTTTACTTTGTTTTCGTTAAACTCTCTTTTAAGTTTTCAAAAAGCTTACCTTTTCGTATATTTTAATAATATGTTTCCTTTTTAAACCCATACTCTCTTTATAATACACTTTCATTTCCATTAATATACTTCTTGCAATACTATTAAGGAATACAATTCAGTGTTTAATAGCAGAATATATCGATGTGCGATTTGTGAAATTATTTTTCTCCTAACAAATTTGTTACTATAGTTTATGTAGTGATTATTATCCGACAATTTGTTACTATAGTTTTTAATACAACATAACAATCTGACTAGCGTTAATATTAGTCGCCAAATGGGAGTCATGACCAATCACGTTTCAATGAATTTTGTTTTACAACCAATCACAGTCGTGTTTCACCTGGATATTTATCTACTTGTGTTTAACGTATTAAAGAAAGCTCCTCCTTTTTAATATTGTGAACAGGTCACAGCATTATTTTTCAGTGACTGACTTACGAACAAATACGTTGAATATAGCAAATAGTGGACAGATTCCTTCGACAAACACATTTGATATTAGTGTATTGAATAATTGTGATTTTAAATACTGATTTTATTGAGTTGTATCCGAAAAATTGAATTAATAATCTATAATGTTGGCTTTAATATACAGTTTGATGTGTTACCTTTCTTGTCCATTAAGGTGCATTCTTAGAATATTGCGATCCAATTAGGCGATACATAATATGATCAAGTTGCAGTGAATTTGCATATCGACACATTTCTGATTTGTTTTCAAACATCGCCGTTTACATTAGATATATAAATATTTTTAAATACCGGTAACTATATTTAAATGATTTGTGAGTAAACAGCTTAATTTTATTCGTTAAATAGTCGTAACAAATTCCACTCTTGTTTTTCAAATCCTCTACATAAATTGGAAATCACTCGTGGCATTACTTAAGGTAACTGATAAGACCTAATGCTGTAGGTTTTATTTACTCTTGTGCTCACAAATACAGGGGAAATTACGATTTTAACAGAAGTTGATTGCTAATGATTTGTAAGAAATAAACCAATCAAGGCAGTTGTCTGAGACATCTTTTGTTTAGCTAGGAGTAAGTTTATGTCTACAGTATCAAAATTTTGATGCAGTCGAGTAGAACTGTTGTCACTTTTGACTATAGGACATTTAATTTTCTCTAAAATGTCGAGAAGTGCGGTGTTTGTGTGTTAAGTTCCAAAGCCAGACTAATTTTCATAAAGAAGGTTATATAGAATGTTAGTTGTGAGTATAATCCAGTTCTTTAAACAAACAGGACAACATACTGATTGATTTTAAATTATTGAAGATGTCTTTGATTTTACTATTGTAAAACAATAATAGTAGGTATTTGATTATTATTTGTTACCAAGTTGTTACAAGGGCGGAGAAAAATCTTAACACTTAATGTCAATATTACTAATACAATTACGCGTTATTTGCTAAGATGCTCTGAATAGTAATAAACCGTAAAATTTTGTTTTCTCTCACGCTATGCTATGTTTAGTATTATGTTAAACTGTATTCATGAATAATTAGAATTTACCACCCAAGGAAAGAAAATTAGTATCTACTTACTCCCTACTTACTTCCATACAATGACGGACTGGAAATACGTCAACGAACTTTTAAAAATATTGGTACAATTTTTAAAACTCATTTATTTGAATAACTTGTACGCAAAACCATATATTTTGTTTGTACCTATTTTTATGTGATGTAAATAACTTCTGTCTCATAACAACAAACAACACAATGACAAATATACCAATATATATATATATATATATATATATATATATATATATATATATACAATCTCGTGGTCTTCATATGTGTGTGTGTGTATATATATATATATAGTCCATCGCTGTGGTCTCGAGGTAGTGTGTAAGCTTGTCACTCAGCAGGCCAGGGTTCGATTCCCTGTCCGGACAGGCTCCTGGATGAGGTTCGTCGGGGTCTTTCCTCCCTGTAAGACACATTTTAGGAAGCTTAGGGCCCAACGGTCCCCGAAAATCATCGGGCCATCATCATCATTACCCTTTACCGGTGTGGAAAGCAACGACAAGCTATCACATCTATAAGTCCCTAGTAAAGCTGCAAAACATGGTATGCAAATGCTATGATTGCGGTGAAAGACCTGCCCTCGGGTAGAATTACTATAGAATAAATATATATGTATATGTATAATCCCAAACACAAAAAAATATAATAGTCAACGGGTTCCAACAGCAAAGCTATCTCAAGATTTGATAATGATAAGTTTTTTATTGAAACGCGTTGATTATTTTAAAATATTTATTGGGTGTTTGGAATTATAATATATATATATATATATATATATATATATCCGGCGCTTTGGTCTCGAGATAGCGTGCTGCCTTGTCACGCAGCGGGCCCGGGGCAGTATTACTGGGTGAGGTTTTTATCGGGGTCTTTCCTCACCTGTAAGACAAATGTCTGGAAAACGTTAAGGCCCGAACGGTCCCAGAAATCATATGGCCAACATCACTCTTATCATTACCATCATCATTATCATCCTTCACCAGTGTGGAAAGCAACGGGTAGCTACCACACCTGCAATTCCCTAGTAAAGCTGCATAACATAGCATTAATATGCTATGATTGCAGCGAAAGACCTGCCCTCGGGCAGAATATTATTAATATAAAATTGGTCAGATCATAATTACATTGTTCTCAATTATCGCTATTGTTTCGGCTTCAAATGGAGGTGGTTAATTCAACTTAGTACATGCAATAACCGTCAGTTTCACGATAAATTCAGTAAATTGCATTTTTATTGATGATAATAAAATTGGTCGCAATTATATTTGAGAATTGCACACTAGCGCTATTAATAAATAATATGTGAATCCAGATAAATTAAATGGAATGAATTTTACTAGAATTTTTAAGATTTGTATACTAAAGTGTGTAAATTGTTCTGAATGGAGTTTATTGATCTTTATATGATCTCAGAAGCATAATTATAAATTATATTGCATGCAAATTAAATTACTATAAATGTGAAATTAACTCTACTATAGTTTACAATATCGGGTCTTCATAGTTAACTGGTCATTCGATTATGAGATCGATTTATGATTATTAGAGTAAGAATATTTACTGGTGAAACACAGTCAATTAAACTTGTTTGTGTGGCAGAATTTAAGTTTATAAACTCCTTTCAACGGCCACAAAGAAAATGAACTGTAGTATTATGATTCATTTAAAGAATACGCTAGTCAAAAAATAAAAAACAATACAACCAAAATAAAAAAATAAACATTATCAGGTGTATATAAAAGTTGAAGTGTGGCACATGTGGCAATGTCTATATAGGACAATCTGGTAGACTTTTATCTCTCGGATAAAGGAACACATGAGAGCATATAACAGAAATTTAGAATATTCAAAATATGCTAACCACTTATTCCAATACAATCATTGTTTCGATCCTTATTTCGAAATTTTACATGTTTGTGATAAGGGTAAGAATTGAACATTTTGGAGGCTTTATAAATAAATAAATTGAAAAGTAGTAATAAACTGTTAAATTCCCAACCTGATTTGAATGAATCGCCTTTGTTAAATTAAAAAGTTTAAATACAATTATTGTTGTATTGTTCCTTAGATCAGTTGATATGTACTATAAACTCAATTCATAATTTGTTAACATGTCTGAAGAAGGTACAGTGTACCGAAACAGCTGTCACTGAATTATATCTTAATAAATATGAAAATCAAATAAAACTAAGTTTTATTTTTATTTAATTAATAAATAAACGTTAGTGTATTTATATTTTATTTTAAAGAACACATATTAATAACTTCACTCCACATTTGTATTCAATAAATTCACTGCAAGTTTAATAACTTGATTCGTAACGCATTACTGCGGAGATGGACAGTGCGTGTTACGTGCACGAAATTTTTGCTGCATCTGAAGGCTTGAGGCTGACGCAAGACATTATAAGCATTCAGTCCCAAGGAACATAATTTCGCGGACAAAAATTGAAGGCGAAAAGCAACACGGGCAAATGAGAAAATTGGTATATTTAATTATTTGCCACCCAACTATGGTAAGACGAAGGGCATGTAAGAATGGCTTGCGATATTTTTTGATGATGCAAGTATTCTAAATTATTCCATAAGAACTTTTATTGCAAGAAGGACTTATTGTACATGTATTACGCAATAAAATGCAAATCATATAAAACTTTCAAATCAATCTATATAAAAAACAGAATAAAATAAAAATTATCCAATATCTCTAATGTCTGTTATATTTGTTATCAACAATAGTAAGATTTTAATAAATGGTTTATGAAAATATATAAATATATATTCATGACAAGTGCTTTATACAAATTGCCTTGAATGTACTCGTATTTTTATTGTAGCATCAATATAAGTTTGTAGAATTTATTTATTATACTAAGTTTATTTTCTTTAAAAACGTCATTATGTTATATGATCGTTAAGAAGAATTCGCAAATAAGTGAACTATCAACTATTGGAACTGTGCGAAATGTTGTGCACAGACGTATGAAGAAGAATGGGGCTGCAGTGACAGTATCTATAAAAATGCACCTGCCCACTGCACCGTTTCAATATTTTCTTTGAGTGCTTCGTGTATATAAAAGATATATGATGTGTAACTTGAGTATTCTTTATTTCCTGGAATTAAGTGGTGAATATTAATACACATAGTAATTCTGCCCGAAGGCAGGTCCTTCACTGTAATCATAGCATTTTCATGCTATGTTTGCAGCTTTACTAGGGAATTGTAGGTGTAGTAGCTTCCCGTTGCTTTCCACACCGGTGAAGGATGATGATGATGACGATGGTCAAATGATTTTTGGGACCGTTTGGGCCTAAAAGTTTTCCTGACATTTGCTTTACAGGTGAGGAAAAAACCGATAAAAACTTCACCCAGAAAAACTGCCCCGACCGGGGATCGAACCCGGGCCCGCTGCATGACAAGGCAGCACGCTACCTCGAGATCACAGCAGTGGACTAATGCAATACAGAGATGTAAATAAAAAATCTTCACACACATAAGTAGATGTTATGTTGATCTTGAAATAGATTTCCGGGCTGTAGGCCGTGGTCTTCAGGTTGAAGTTCCCCTACTTTTCTCCAGAGACTGCGTCCGGCATTCTCAAGAGTCGTCTTGACACTACATGCCTACAGCCCGGAAATCTACTTCAAGATCATCAAAATAACTCCGGCTGTAAAAGCCTAAGTGAATACATAAGTAGATATTGTTTAGTGTAAATTGTTCAAAGTGAAAGGTTTTGTAGAAATAAAAATTTTAAATGTAAATTTAAAAAATCATCAACCACATAAGTACATTTTGTTTAGCGTGAAATTTAACGAAGTTGTAGTTAAGGCACATTCCCACCCTTGTATTAACAAAAGTTTCACAATGGTTAGTCCAAAGATTCTTGTGTCCGTGGTAAAAATGTATAGGGTGATTGCACTGAATCATGAATTCAAATAATGCATCTAATCAATTCAAAATTCTATGAGACATGAAATGATATTAGCTTAAACAAGACACTCAAAGACATTATAAATTATATTTTAAATATATAAAGTTTAAACAAATGTTACCTTCAATGTATGTTTGTAACCTGCGGTCGACATTCCTCATTCACACTTCATTCAATCTTAAATATAATTACATATTATAAAACACTAGGTTTTGAAATATAATGATAATTATAATAATAATTATAATCAAATCATACAAAAATTAAATACTTACTTCCCTATTTTTTACTTTTTAGTAAAAAATAACCTAATGGAACATTAAATATTACATAAACTAGTGGAAGAATGTACAAAATGGGGACTGAAAATAAATTTACAGAAATCACACTATATGTGTCTGAGAAAGGATGTGGATGACCTCATACTTGAAACAGGGTAGATAAAAAATGTGAAATTTATAAATACCTTGGGTCAATAAATACATGTTTAGGTACATGTGAGAGAGATGTACAAACTAAAATTGCAATGGCTAAAAATGAAACTAAGACAATACATGGAGTAATTTGAAACAAAAATATTACAAAGGAAAATAAAATAAAAATTTATAAGAGCATAATGCATATTATTTTGTCGTATGGATGTGAAACTTCGTCTTTGACGAAATTATAAAAGAATAAAATTAGAACAGTTGAATTTGATTATCTTAGAAGAAGCCTTTAAAAAGCAAGACAAGATAAAATAAGAATTGAATTAATTTGGAAAGAAATTTATGTTAGTGCATCTGTTGTTAAGAGGATTGAAAATCAAACTCTTAAATGGTATGGACATGTACAGAGAATAGAAGGTGATGAATGGCCAAAAAATGTATACCAGTGGTCACCCGTTGGAAAACATAAACGTGGCAGACCAAGACGGTAATAAGAAACATATGTCAGAACTATAATGGATGACAGGAATTTGGAAGAAATAGATTGGAATAATAGGTATAAATGGAGACTGGAGACGGCAAACCTATACTTGGGGGAATACATATTATGAATTTAAAATATAGACTAAACAATGCACAATGGTCTGAAGTTAGTATTCGATGTGTATCCACTATTAAAATCCTACAGATTACGAATAAGAAGTGGAAGAAGAAGCACTAACTTACTAAAAGTTGTCCATTTATAAGCGTCCATTCATTCCCCCGAGAAAAGCCGCGTGGCCCACGACAACACTCGGATTGATCTTGTATTTGTATTTAATGTCCCCCAAGATCGTGGGTTTACTCCGCTTGACTCCCAGGAACACGGGTCTACTACCTACGAATCTGGCGTCTGACCACTTACCTACCCCCCCCCCCACCACGTCTGGAGTATGGACTGCAAATAGTTATTCTTGATTCATGAATTCATCCGACAGGTTCCCTTAATAAACTAAAAAACAAGAAAGGCATCACGACAGCACAACAGTCAGAAATCCTGAAAACATAAACTAGTAGTAGTAGGACTTTATTAGACAAAATTAAGATATTTACAATATTATTTACAAATATGGGTCGCACGGGCAGTAAGCCGTACGTGCTGTTGACAGTCCGTTACAATAAAGTAATAATTGGTACTAGTGTAAAGAAAAATAAACAAAAACAGCAATAACATTACAATTTCATAAAGAAAACACAATAAAAATATTACAATTAAATAATAACACAATAGCATTATACACTAAAAACATTAACATTACAATTACATAAAGAAAACACAATAATATTACAATTAAGTAATAACACAATAGCAATAACATTACAATTAAATAAAGAAAACACAATAATAATATTACAATTAAATAATAACACAATAGTACACTAAAAACATTAACATTACAATTACATAAAGAAAACACAATAATATTACAATTAAGTAATAACACAATAGCATTATACACTAAAAAAACATTAACATTACAATTACATAAAGAAAACACATTAATATTACAATTAAATAATAACACAACAGCATTATACACTAATTAATTTATATATAATTGTTAATAATTAATTGTATTGCATTTTGATAACATATATTTATTCATGAATGAGTGTTGTCCTTATTTTTCGCGTTTTGTCCAGAAATTTACCGAGGTTTATCCAATTTTCTGGATTTACCAATAACTCGTAGCATGCCAATCTTTCCCGATTTGAATTTAGAAATCTTTCCGGTAATAACTGACGTCTCCAATATTCTAAATCATTACATTTTCCTAATATATGTATCTCATCTTCAAAGTTCCCGCACATTGGACATATTCGCATATCTTGATCGTCGCTAATTTTTAGAAATTTCCATGCCCCTAGCCTAAACCAAGCAAGCCCTGATCTCTCCTTAAATCCTAGGTTGAGTATATACGATTCTTTTCCCCAGGTCTCTTTGTAAACACAGTGAGCGTTTTCCTGTACATTCGGCGAAGGTATCTTGTTGGTTTACATCTAAGTACCTCCTCCTTATTTTTCTCCACACGTTCTTGCGATTTTCAGTCCCTTTTTCCCATATCCAGCCCATCCCAATATAAAGGTACGTACACACTTGCGCGCCGCACACATGCGGCGCACCACGATCCACTCATTGTCGGTTTTTTCCACGAACATTTTGATGGTTCGCTGTTTAGATTTGAACGGGTTTGTTGTTTTCGGTTCGCACCTTATTATTATTATTTGAGTATGGAGTGGCCAGAGGGAAACATGTTAAAACTTATACTTTTTTAAAAATTATTTTTCACTGAAAGTAATTAATATAATATAATTACGAAGAAATAAACGTTATCCCAGTCAAAACATAAATTTATTGTGTCGACGTTTCAATCTCCTTATGTGAGATCATTTTCAAGACATGTAAATTTATAAACAACTATGTCTTGGAAATGATCTCACATAAGGAGATTGAAACGTCAATGCAATAAATTTATGTTTTGATTGAGATAACGTTTATTTCTTTGTAATTATAATGTTAAAACTTATTGAACTTTATAGAAACAAACAATTATTGTGGGATCCTCAACATAAAGATAATTTAAAAAAATCATTGAAAGGAGATGCCTGGAGGGAAATGGGAGATAAAATGGATATATCTCCGGATACATGCAGGAAGAAGATAATTACTTTACTTTCTTCCTACCGGCGAGAGAAAAGTAAAATATTGTTATATTGTTGACACATAACTTAGTATTGTTGGTTTAGTGCTACAATAAATAGTGAAGATCGTCAGATCAATTTGCACGTTGATGTCTATCGACATTTTTTAATCTAAGGAATAAAAAAAAAATGATTTCACAATATTGTTATAGCTTGCCTGTTTTTTTTCAATGTTATGTGTTTTTTTCGTGTGTGCTAAACACGTTCATTTCATAATGCTATATATGAAGTGTCACAAAACAACAGAATATATAAATACATACCAGTAATAAGCGTATTGCGTAAGATGACCAGACGTTCCGATTTTGGCGAGACAGTCCCGATTTTTAACAATTTGTCCCGCGGCATTTTAAAAAAGGTCCTGATTTTTGGGAAAGAATGCACGACAAACTAGGGAACGGCGGGAGAACGGAAAGGAAATATACGCTTTTTGGCGCCCATGTAGTTATTTCGCCAGGATATGAGTTTTATATTATTTTTGTTAATTCTATAATGTTAAACTTTAATAATAACAAATCATTGTTGATAACTGCTTATCAAAGTTTACATTGTTGATTCGACCACCATTGTTTTGGTAAATAAAGTGTGGACATTAAAAAATCGCAATTGAGTGTTAAGACTTTGAAAGTTATTTTATGTGTGAAATATAATTTAACAAATTCTTGTGAAAAAAATGCATGACCTTTTAAACAACGACAGCAATCTACTTAAAAAAAATTCATTCAAATGAGAAGTATGCCAAAGAATAAAATAATACAGGTACTATATATAATTTTGTAACGTATTAAATTTGTAAATTGTACATATGTTGATATTAAAATTAATACATTATAATACTATTTTTGCGTTTTATAAAAATGTTTGTTGCTCCATAGAGTATCTTTACATTTTATAATCTATAGAATGAAATAAGACCAACATATTATTTTCCATATTACATAATATTTTGGGGAAATGTTCATATTTTAGTAAAAATTTAATATTCCTTCATATTTTTCAATTTTTTAAAAATAAAATTTCAATAATTGGTTAAAAACAATTCTCAAGTGATTGTAGTCTTGAAATTATTTGACAATATATTATGGTATACAGGTAAAAATTCCTCAGTATCCCATCGAGAACAAAATAAATAATCTTGATAAAAGAAAATAATTGAATAAGGAGACATGGAATGACCAAGTGTAGTTTAGGCCTTTGTCTCTGCAAAATGTCTACAGAAGGATTGTGGGTTTCCTATGAATAGCAGGAGGTTCGTTGAAATTAACAATTTCGACGATCATAACACGAACGGCACGCGCGCGCCGCGCGTGTTCGTGGCGCGCATATGTGTACGTACCTTAAGAAGTACCACCGCTGTGGTCTCGAGGTAGCGTGCTGCCTTGTCACGCAGCGGGCAGTTTTTCTGGGTGAGGTTTTTATCGGGGTTTTTCCTCACCTGTAAGTCAAATGTCAGGAAAACGTTAAGGTCCAAACGGTCCCCGAAATCATATTGGCGTCATCATCATCCTTATCATTATCATCATCATCCTTCACCGGTGTGGAAAGCAACGGGAAGCTACCACACCTAGAATAGTAAAGCTGCAAGCATAGCATGAAAATACTATGATTGCAGTGAAAGACATGCATTCGGGCAGAATTACTATGGATGGATCTAGATCCACAAGACTCTATTGGACAAAATGCATTGCTACATCGGTCAAAACCTCGTAACTCCATTCAAGAGTAACATTTGAATTTTTGCATTATTCGACAAGCAAAGGCATCTTGCCACATGTCCTGCTCATCGCAGTCTATGAGACCGTATTTTTCTTATTACATCTGGTTTTCCATAAATATCATGCAGCTCACTGTTATGTAGTCTTCGCCATTCGCCTGTCTAACATACTGACGTTTGCTTTAGAAAATTCAAAATTTATATTTATCCATCTTCTTCTCAATTTCGATCACATCTTGGGCATGGAATCTACTAGCCTCTGATCTCATCCCATTTATAACTTAATACTGAGTGTGACTTCCTTCGGGAGAGCAGGAAAGTCGTGTCATAGATTTACAGGGTTGGCCACAAAGCTATTTCGTCATATAATTAAAATTCGTCACATAAATAATTTGTTAAATTAGAATTGATCGCAGATATCAGCCGGGTTGTCAACCCTATATGACGGTCGCCTTTGCTCCCTGAACATAGTCTGGTACTCATTTCTCTTTGAGGCTGTGTCGACACTAGAGCCATAATTCTGCCAGCTTAAAAATTCTGACGTAATCAGGACTCGAACTCTCGACCTTCCATATTTTGGCATATGACTTAACTGACTACAGCACGACGTTCCCCTACACAATTCTACTATTTAATTCATAAACAGAGGTTTTGCAATACGGAATACTTCCGTGTCTTCATCTACAGCGTGCTGTAAAATGTCCCTTACAAACTTCTAGAATTTTGTAGAGGGGACTGGGTTGATAATATTTAGAATTCGGAACAGCCGTTTGAAAACAAGCATTGTCTGAATGCGTACGTCACGTGACTTAACAAGTAATAGCTTCGCGATTCTTCTAAATCGAAAATTGCCCAATTGAGTATTCCAAGACTTGATTTTTAAAAAAAAAAAATGTCAAAATTTTTCGAAATTTTTAAAACTGCAAAAATTGATTGTAGAGGGTGTATCTGGGATTATTAATGCAAATCATGATTCAGTTTCCATTTTGTTTCTTTGTTCATTCCATCCATCCATCCATAGTAATTCTGCCCGAAGGCAGGTCTTTCACTGCAATCATAGCATTTTCATGCTATGCTTTGCAGCTTTACTAGGGAATTATAGGTGTGGTAGCTTCCCGTTGCTTTCCACACCGATGAAGGATGATGATGATAAGACGAATATGAATGATGATGATTGCGATGGCCATATGATTTCGGGGACCATTTGGACCTTAACTTTTTCCTGACATTTGTCTTACCGGTGAGGAAAAACCCCGATAAAAACCTCACCCAGAAAAACTGTCCCGAGCGGGGATCGAACCCGGGCCCGCTGCGTAACAAGGCAGCACGCTACCTCGAGACCACAACGGTGGACTCTTTGTTCATTAATAAGTTTAATTGTAAGACGTAATGTACTGTATCACGCCTCACAATTAATTACTTGTAAAAGTGGTCGAGTTAAAAAACATGTATTCAAACGGCTTCAGCACGGAAACCGTAAGTTTCCGGACATAGTTTCCTATTCTAAATATTATCAAGTCAGTCACTTATACATGTCCTAGAAGTTTGTAAGTGGGATTTTAGACCACCCTGTATATTTCTTTTGTCGAATGAATGGAATTTTTCTTGACAGCTTTTGTATAGCTTGTGTAATCTGTTTCACTGTACAAACATGTGCCTTGGTTCTTATCTATTTCCTCACAATTCAAAATATTTTTTCATGCTGCTGTTTCCAATTACACTCTACTTATAAAAATTATTATTTTACAGCCGTGTCATATCACTATAGAAGTAAGTAAGTCATATTAAATATCCTGACGGTTTAATACAACTTTACTCCAATTATGAAAGAACAATTAATTACATTAAAAATGGCTGTTATTATTTAATTTATGAGGTGATTCCCCAAGGGGATTTATTTCTCACTGACATTTACTGGTTTTGTGGTCGTGACGTCAGTCGGTAGTAATATAATGAAGTTACTGGTTTGTAAATCACATTCACACAACATGCACCTGACCGTGGGTACAGGGTGATTAAACATAATAATAATAACAATAATAATAATAATAATAATAATTTGTATCTATTTATTTATATACAGATTTTTATTGTTTACACATCTTTCTGTGCCTTAAGTTTTAATTTCCTCTCCACTCGTCCCTATCCATCCACTTTATATCCTCCAGTCCTCTTGTTCTCATTCCTGTTCTTATTTATTGCATCCACGAGTTTTGAGGTCTTCCTTTTCCTCCTTCTTCTAGGTGGACACCATTCCAATGTTTTCCTGGGTACCCTTTTTTCTTGCATTCGTCATACGTGCCCATACCAATTTAATCGCTGATATATTATGTAATCCACTGTTGGATATCTAATATTCATTTTTTATCTATGACAGTATTTCTTATTTTTTCTAATTTTGAACATCTTGCTGCTCTCCCCAAGAAATACATTTCCATTGACATAAGTTTTTGTTCTAAGTTTTTGTTGAATTTCCAAACTTCAGTTCCATATGTGACAGTAATTCTCATTATTCAATTATATATTTGTGAGTTATTTTATTCTGGCTAAAGGTGAACTACATGGTTTTTATAGGAAGCCAGATATAAGAATAGTTAAGTCTCGTAGACTGCAATTGGCAGGATATGTGGCACGAACAGGGAATGAAAGACGAGCATGGAACTTCTTGTAAGAAAACCTGAGGGAAAACGTCCAGTTGGTAGACCAAATTTGAGGTGGAAGAATAACATTAACTATGATTTGAGGAAAGTGGTTTGTACAGGGAATGATTGGAAAACACTGGCTCAGGATAGGGATCTATGGAGAGCTTATGTCCGCGCGGCTAATACCATTTCCTTCATACTTCTCCTGATGCCACCTATCAATTATTTTTGTGGGTTTCTTCTCCTCCTGGTTTCACCATTCCATTCCAAATTCATTTTCGGAATTACATTAACCTTGCCTGAAATCCCTTGATTGTCCTAACATCCAATATTCATTAACTGCTATACTGTATCCGAGCTAGGTTCCACTTGTACTGTAAACAAACTTGCTTAAGGTATTACTCCGCCGACTACGTCTGTTGGGGGAACTGTGGTGTTAATTTACCCGCCATATGACTGGATATTGTACGGAAGTGCCAACGATAGAAAAATATTTCTTAGGTTATGTCGTATAACTAGAAAAAATTAGACTGAATACAATATAAGATGGCACTAATTTATAACTAGAAACTTCCATTTCATATTTATTTATGAAATAATTATATATGAGCCTACCTAACCAGACGGTTACACTTTTTCCATGATGTCGATAGATATCCTATATTTGCAATTTCATTAGGTCTACAAGCAGATGCATTCTCAATGCTTTCTTATGTGAAAATTGTCCCCTGTAATTATACTTGTTTTCGAATAGATGTCAGAGTGGCCCGTGGTCAGTGTTCCGCCTCATAGTGACATCTAGGAAACCAAAATAGTATTGGAACGGGAAAATTAGGTAAATTTTGCTTAGATTACTTTTCATTCAGGCAGAAGGATCTTTCACGAGCCTGAAAATCTTCAGAGTAGGATACCACGGCTTGAAGTCCTTCCCGGAGGACTTGCTCCTTGGATTTTTTCATCCTAAAAGAGTCCATAGACGCCGTCTACGTTTGAACCCGCGACCCTCAGGACCAGAGGTAACTAGGATAATAACCACTTGTCCATCGCGGTAAATGTTTATTAAACCTATTATAATAGTTTAGGCCTATATCTTAAGATTCACCCACATGATGTATAGAGACATGTGTTAGGTAGGCTTAATATATTTATATATATAATTATATTGTAGATTTTCTGGATATAGACTAAGTATGATTTTAAAAAGTTTATTTGGTTTTCCGCGTCATGGATTCAAGGTCGCCTCTGGCCACTGAATCAGTGGCGCGGAAAACCCAAGACAACTTTCTTAACCATGCAACCACACAGAAACACACACACACACACATATATATAATATATATATATATATAGGCCTATATAGGGGTTAAAAATTCCGTATACAAACTTCGAGAGTTTGTAGCGGTAAAACAAAACTCTTTTGTTACGTGAAAATACAAATTGACAGATTTTTCGTTTCCCAGCTACGGTCCTTGAAGGGTTTGACGCTGGACTTCCCTTAGGTCACTGTTCTCTGTAGTTTTAAATGCTTCGTATGCAACATGTTGATATTGGTTGATATTGGAAGTTTATCACTGCCAGTAGTGTCCACATACCTGGATAAACACTTACAGTAATTATTTATGCAACCTCCACAATAGCCATGTCTGGGAGTTTGAGAATCCTAAGGCAACTCGTGTATTCCACCATCAACACAGACTTACCGTAAATGTGTGGACTGGTATTGTTTACGACCATCTGATTCGGCTGTTTCTTCTGACTAACCGACTTCGGTGTAGGAAATGATCTTATCTTTCTTTGTGAAATCATCCAGCGTCAAACCCTACAAGGACCCCTTGCGGGGAAACGGAAAAACCTGTCTTTTTTTACATTACAAAAGAGTTGAAAGAGTTTTGTTTTACCTCCTATTCAAACTCTCAAAATTTGTGTATAAACAGTTATTTGACCAATGAAAACAGTCAATATATCAGGTTTGTTTACATTGCTAGTAGGCTTACAACTGAAACTTTGCTCGGATTGATTCTGTCCTAATTTATTCTCTTTGGTCTTATAGCATTACACAGTTTATACTCGTATCTCTAGAACAGAGAGCTGGCCCATTGCTAAAATCTCCAACCTGGAGGACCAGATAACTTGTCATCGAGGTTGTTTTCTTATAGCCTTTAGAGAAACGACATTGAGCTCTAAGGCAGCAGCTGTCAGTTTTGGTTCTCTTCGGGTAAAAACAACAATAATAATAAAATAATAGTCAATATGAATTTGCATAACAAAGATTATTTATTTTCAGGTTTACAATATATTACATATGTTTGTAGGTATAACCAAAATTATACAGAATTTTTTTTATTCAGTATTTCCCTATTTTTTAAATGATCATTTTGATTTTAAAATTAATATTTTATTATTTTTATCTATTATTTGACTTATTCGAGAACACAAACAGAAAATCACATTGTCTAAAGTCTGTAAATATTAGTAGCAAAACAAAATATAAATATATTATTCATAGGAATAATTTCATATGCACTTTCAGTTATATCTATACGAGTGCACGTCAAGATTTGCTGGATATATTTCAAACCACATTCTTAAGAATATCTTGATATTACAGTAGTTACAGTGATTTGTTCCATTTTGTACTTGATATACAGAACACTTTACATTACAACAAAACAGAAAGGTTTTTTTAATTATGTTGTTATGCATATTTTAATAAGTAATTATTTTTAAAAAATAATAAGTAATTATTTTAAAAAAAATAATAAGTAATTATTTTAAAAAAATAAGTAATTATTTTTAAAAAATAATAAGTAATTATTTTAAAAAATAATTGACTTATGAGTAACTTTGTTAAATAAAAATATATACTATACCTATACAGGTATTCGAAAAATCGGCTCCCTCCACTTCACTGATATCCCGACTCCCCCGGTTCCTGAGCAATTCAATGGAAACATTATACCAACGAATACATTTTAAATGTTAGATTTAATAATTTTCACAATAATTAGTTTAAGCAGAGAAGGGTATAACTAATAAAATATTGACTTTACACACACGCGCGCATATATATATATATATATATATATCCAGCAATCTGGTAACACATAATTTGTATAGACCAGATGTTGTCAGATATTCATTAACTACGTTTCGATCTCAACATATTTAATATTATAATGTTCATAATTAACAATATCATATGATGAAAACTGAAGTATTTCGATTCGGATTGGTTTAAAAATTGTTTTTGGAATAAACGTTACAAAAACTAGGGAAAATAATATATAAGTTTAAGCAGTGTTTATAAAAATGTCAAAGAACCACATACGTTTTAATAGCAAACATCCTATGTAAAATTTCCATCTGAGTTTCTCCATTAACATCTTAATTTCCTGCATCTTTTAAGTTAGATAATAAATCCAAATTCACAGGTCAAAGAAATTATATATTAAATAACACTGGGTTCTCTGAAGATTTACTTAAATTATTGTGAAAATGCTCACCTGCCGCAGACGTGACTACAGTCGCATGTGGTTCTACAAATGAAGCCGCCCAGTGCACAGTGATCCAAAATGTCAAAGAACCGCAAAAATATTTTTTTTTTTTTACTTTTCATTAGAGATGTGAAATGTGAACAGTTTTCTACAAAATTACATGTGGTAGCACTCTGCCAAAGAAATAAACCTTTATACTGATCATTAGACCTAATTTTCGGCCGTTAAATTAAGCATTATAAAACTGAATATTTATTCTATATTTTACTCAAATTATTAACATTTTTTATAATTATTTTAATGCCACTCACATCATATAATTTCGCCAAACAGCCTTATGCGTTCATAATATTTAACAGAGCCCTAGCAACCGAGAGCCGTTGAAATCGAGAACATTATTATTATTATTATAATTATTATTTATAATTATTTATTATTACTATTATTATTATTAATACTATTATTATTATTATTATTATTATAATTATTATTATTATTATTATTATTATTATTATTATTATTATTATTATTATTATTATTATTATTATTATTATTATTATTATTATTATTATTATTATTATTATTATTATTATTATTGAGAACCTCACCACTTCACCGGGTAACATTGAGCATAATATCCTTATCCCCCAGTCTGCTCTATGTCCCTATTTATATAAAATATTTATTTAAATACATCATTAAAATAAATAAACCGAGAACACGAGTGCCAGACAGCCCACGAACCCGTGAGTCCGTCTTCCGCCGGAGATCAGCCAGGTTTTCGTCAGACTTCCTCCAGGCATCCGCATGGCACAGCCAGACTTCCGCCAGGCATCCCCAAGGCACAGCCAGACTTCAGCCAGACTTCCGCCCGCCAGACTTCCGCACTCAAGGCTTCCGCCTGCCAGACTTCCGCCCGCCAGACTTCCGCCCGCCAGACTTCCGCCCGCCAGACTTCCGCCCGCCAGACTTCCGCCCGCCAGACTTCCGCCCTCCAGACTTCCGCCCGCCAGACTTCCGCCCGCCAGACTTCCATCCGCCAGACTTCCGCCCGCCAGACTTCCGCCCTCCAGACTTCCGCCCTCCAGACTTCCGCCCGCCAGACTTCCGCCCGCCAGACTTCCGCCCTTGTGACGTCCGACTGCCTACCTTCCGCCCGCCTGCCTTTCGTCAGCCTGACTTCCGCCTTAGTTCCGCCTGACTTACGCCTTACCTAGGACTGACCTCCGTTCGCTTCCGTCTGCCCTCCGCCTGACTTTCGCCTGACTTTCGCCTGACTTTCGCCTGACTTTCGCCTGACTTTCGCCTGACTCTCGCCTGACTTTCGCCTGACTTTCGCCTGACTTTCGCCTGACTTTCGCCTGACTTTCGCCTGACTTTCGCCTGACTTTCGCCTGACTTTCGCCTGACTTTCGCCTGACTTTCGCCTGACTTTCGCCCGACTTTCGCCCGACTTTCGCCCGACTTTCGCCCGACTTTCGCCTGACTTTCGCCTGACTTTCGCCTGACTTTCGCCTGACTTTCGCCTGACTTTCGCCTGACTTTCGCCTGAATTTCGCCTGAATTTCGCCAGACTTTCGCCAGACTTTCGCCAGACTTTCGCCAGACTTTCGCCAGACTTTCGCCAGACTTTCGCCAGACTTTCGCCAGACTTTCGCCAGACTTTCGCCAGACTTTCGCCAGACTTTCGCCAGACTTTCGCCAGACTTTCGCCAGACTTTCGCCAGACTTTCGCCAGACTTTCGCCAGACTTTCGCCAGACTTTCGCCAGACTTTCGCCAGACTTTCGACAGACTTTCGACAGACTTTCGCCAGACTTTCGCCAGACTTTCGCCAGACTTTCGCCAGACTTCCGCCAGACTTCCGCCAGACTTCCGCCAGACTTCCGCCAGACTTCCGCCAGACTTCCGCCAGACTTCCGCCAGACTTCCGCCAGACTTCCGCCAGACTTCCGCCTGACTTCCGCCTGACTTCCGCCTGACTTCCGCCTGACTTCCGCCTGACTTTCGCCTGACTTTCGCCTGACTTTCGCCTGACTTTCGCCTGACTTTCGCCTGACTTTCGCCTGACTTTCGCCTGACTTTCGCCTGACTTTCGCCTGACTTTCGCCTGACTTTCGCCTGACTTTCGCCTGACTTTCGCCTGACTTTCGCCTGACTTTCGCCTGACTTTCGCCAGACTTTCGCCAGACTTTCGCCAGACTTCCGCCAGACTTCCGCCAGACTTCCGCCAGACTTCCGCCAGACTTCCGCCAGACTCTCGCCAGACTCTCGGCCGACTTCCGCCTGACTTCCGCCTGACTTCCGCCTGACTTCCGGACTTCCGCCAGACTTCCACCAGACTTCCGCCAGACTTCCGCCAGACTTCCGCCAGACTTCCGCCAGACTTCCGCCAGACTTCCGCCAGACTTCCGCCAGACTTCCGCCAGACTTCCGCCAGACTTCCGCCAGACTTCCGCCAGACTTCCGCCAGACTTCCGCCAGACTTCCGCCAGACTTCCGCCAGACTTCCGCCAGACTTCCGCCAGACTTCCGCCAGACTTCCGCCAGACTTCCGCCAGACTTCCGCCAGACTTCCGCCAGACTTCCCCAGACTCCGCCAGACTTTTCCGACAGACTTCCGCTACTTCCGCCAGACTTCCGCCAGACTTCCGCCAGACATCCGCCAGACTTCCGCCAGACTTCCGCCAGACTTCCGCCAGACTTCCGCCAGACTTCCGCCAGACTTCCGCCAGACTTTCCGCCAGAACTTTCGACAATTATTTCCGCCAGACTTCCGCCAGACTTCCGCCAGACTTCCGCCAGACTTCCGACAGACTTCCGCCAGACTTCCGCCAGACTTCCGCCTTACTTCCGCCTGGCTTCCGCCTGGCTTCCGCCTGGCTTCCGCCTGGCTTCCGCCTGGCTTCCGCCTGGCTTCCGCCTGGCATCCGCCTGACTTCCGCCTGACTTCCGCCTGACTTCCGCCTGACTTCCGCCTGACTTCCGCCTGACTTCCGCCTGACTTCCGCCTGACTTCCGCCTGACTTCCGCCTGACTTCCCGCCTGACTTCCGCCTGAACTTCCGCCTGACTTCCGCCTGACTTCCGCCTGACTTCCCCCCACTCCCGCCTGACTTCCGCCTGACTTCCGCCTGACTTCCCTACTCCTCCTGACTTTCCGCCTGACTTCCGCCTGACTTCCGCCTGTCTTCCGCCTGACTTCCGCCTGACTTCCGCCTGACTTCCGCCTGACTTCCGCCTGACTTCCGCCTGACTTCCGCCTGACTTCCGCCTGACTTCCGCCTTACTTCCGCCTTACTTGCGCCTTACTTCCGCCTGACTTCCGCCTGACTTCAGCCTGACTTCAGCCTGACCTCCGCCTGACCACCGCCTGACCACCGGCTGACCACCGCCTGACCACCGGCTGACCACCGCCTCACCACCGCCTGACATCCGCCTGACTTCCGCCTGACTTCCGCCTGACTTCCGCCTGACTTCCCACCGACTTCCGCCCGACTTCCGCCCGACATCCGCCCGATTTCCGCCCGACTTCCGCAAGACTTCCGCCAGACTTCCGCCAGACTTCCGCCAGACTTCCGCCAGATTTCCGCCAGACTTCCGCCAGACATCCGCCAGACTTCCGCCAGACATCCGCCAGACATCCGCCAGACTTCCGCTAGACTTCCGCCAGACTTCCGCCAGACTTCCGCCAGACTTCCGCCAGACTTCCGCCAGACATCCGCCAGACATCCGCCAGACTTCCGCCAGACTTCCGCCAGACTTCCGCCAGACTTCCGCCATAATTCCGCCAGACTTCCGCCATACTTCCGCCAGACTCCCGCCACACTTCCGCCAGCCTACCGCCAGACTTCCGCCAGACTTCCGCCTGACTTCCGCCTGACTTCCGCCTGACTTCCGCCTGACTTCCGCCTGACTTCCGCCTGACTTTCGCCTGACTTTCGCCTGACTTTAGCCTGACTTTAGCCTGACTTTAGCCTGACTTCCGCCTGACATCCACATGAAGTCCGCCCGCCAGAAGCCCCCGCCAGAGTCCCCCCGCCAGAAGTCCCCCCGTCAGACGTCCGCCCGCCAGATTGCCGTCCGCCAGGCTTCCGCCGGCCAGGCTTCCGCCCGCAAGGCTTCCGCCCGCCGGACTTCCGCCCGTCAGACGTCCGCCCGCCAGACTTCCGCCCGCCAGACTTCCGCCCGCCAGACTTCCACCCGCCAGACTTCAGCCCGCCTGACGTCCGACTGTCTACCTTCCGCCCGCCTGCCTTTCGTCAGCCTGACTTTCGCCTTACTTCCGCCTGACTTGCGCCTTACCTAGGACTGACCGCCGTTCGCTTCCGTCTGCCCTCCGTCTGATTTTCGCATGACTTTCGCCTGACTTTCGCCTGACTTCCCCCTGACTTCCGTCAGACTTCCGCCTGACTTCCGCCAGACGTCCGCCAGACGTACGCCTGACTGGTTCGCCTGGTACTGTCCGCCTGAGCTTCCGCCTGACTTCCGGCCTTACGTTTCCGCCTGACTTCCGCCTGACTTCCGCCTGACTTCCGCATGACTTCCGCCTGTCTTCCGCCTGACTTCAACCTGCCTCCCGCCTGACTTCCGCCTGTTTTCCGCCTGACTTCCGCCTGACTTCCGCCAGAATTCCGCCAGACTTCCGCCAGATACTTCATCCAGACTTCCCCAGACTTCCGCCAGACTTCCGCCCGGACTTCCGCCAGACCTTCCGCAAGACTTCCGCCACGAGACATCCGCCAGACTTCCGCCAGACTGCCGCCAGACTTCCGCCAGGCTTCCGCCAGGCTTCCGCCAGGCTTCCGCCAGGCTTCCGCCAGACTTCCGCCAGGCTTTCGCCAGGCTTTCGCCAGGCTTTCGCCAGGCTTCCGCCAGACTTTCGCTAGGCTTCCGCCAGACTTCCGCCAGACTTCCGCCAGGCTTCCGCCGGACTTCCGCCTGGCTTCCGCCGGGCTTCCGCCAGACTTCCGCCGGGCTTCCGCCAGACTTCCGCCAGGCTTCCGCCAGACTTCCGCCAGACTTCCGCCAGGCTTCCGACAGGCTTCCGACAGGCTTCAGCCAGGCTTCAGCCATCTAGACCCTGCCATCCACCCCTTGGGATACCTCGGTCGTCATGACCATACTCCCAAGTCCTAGTTCTAGTCCTCCCTAATCTAAATCTCGCGTCCACGTTCAAGGTCTCGGTCCTTTAACCAACACTCCAGGGAGAGAGTGTTGGAGTTTTGCACTTCTCGGGCAATTGATGAGCTACATAGTACATCAGGTCACTCAATCCTGATGACCCCTCAGTTGGTCCACGGGCTCCATGAGCCTAGCCGGGAGGACTGCTGTCGCAGATCCACCGACTATTCCCCTGTTCTGCCTCCAGGAACGTGTCCTGCAGCCGTTGTGAGACCGGCTAGGGCTACAAGCCCAACAGTGTGAGACTATTAGTACATCCAGGTGCTCATCTCCTGGCGACCCCACAGTTTGTCGACGGGCCCGTAGGCCAAGCCAGGAACCAGTACAGTAGCTCCCCGCTGGACTGGTCCGAGCCGAGCCCTGGTGTGCCCCCAGGGACGCCTTCTGCAGCTGTTGTGGGCCAGCACGGAGCTCGCAAGCTCCAACAGATGAGCAATTAGTAGACAAGGCGCTCAACTCTTGCCTACCCCACTAATGGTTCACGAGTCCCTTGGACTTAACCGGGAGGACTGTCTAGCAGATCCACCGATCTTTCCCCCAGTGCACCAGCTGGGGACGTGTTCGGTTGCTGAAGTGGGTCCAGCCTGAGCTATAGTACGTCAGGTCGCTCAACTCCTGACGACCTCACAGATTGTCCTTGGGTCACTCGGTTCCAGAGTCGGCGCTAAGTCCCTACTCCAAAGACCGCGCTTCCTCCTTTCCCGAGCTTATCGACCTGGTGGTAATTCCCAGCATTACTCCCGGTATTGTCCCATCCAGCCCGTTCGCAAGACTAGGCCTGTCGTGTAGCTGCTGTGAGGCAGCCCACTGAGCAATGTAGGCATCCAGGGAGCTCATCTCCCATGGTGCCCCCACAAAGGTCCTCGGGATAAACCAAGAGAAGGGAGCGGGCTGAACTCCACAATCTCCCACCGCCTCGCCACGACAGCCGCTGATCCCGTTGTGGGCACGGGGCGATTGAGCTTTAGTACAACAGGGCGCTCCTCTCCTGTTGACCCCACTTATGGTCCGCGAGTCCATCGGACTTGGAAGGGAGGACTGACTAGCAGATCCACCGACCTTTTCCCCACTACGCCACCGAGGGGACGCGATTTGCTGCTGAAGTGAGACAGCACGAGCTATGTAGTGCGTCAGGTCGCTCGAGTCCTGACGACCTCACAAATGGCCCGCGGGTCCGGTCTGGACCTAGCCGGGAGGAGTGCAAGCAAACCACCGACCATTCCCCTATCCGCCGCCCGGGGACGCGCCCTGTTGCTGTTGTGAGCACAGCTGGGGCCCGATAAACGGACCCCCAGCAGACTTCAGCCAGACTTCCGCAAGACTTCCGCCAGACTTCCGCCAGACTTTCGCCAGACTTCCGCCAGACTTCCGCCAGACTTCCGCCAGACTTCCGCCAGACTTCCGCCAGACTTCCGCCAGACTTCCGCCAGACTTCCGCCAGACTTCCGCCAGACTTCCGCCAGACTTCCGCCAGACTTCCGCCAGACTTCCGCCGGACTTCCGCCGGACTTCCGCCGGACTTCCGCCGGACTTCCGCCGGACTTCCGCCGGACTTCCGCCGGACTTCCGCCGGACTTCCGCCGGACTTCCGCCAGACTTCCGCCAGACTTCCGCCAGACTTCCGCCAGACTTCCGCCAGACTTCCGCCAGACTTCCGCCAGACTTCCGCCAGACTTCCGCCAGACTTCCGCCAGACTTCCGCCAGACTTCCGCCAGACTTCCGCCAGACTTCCGCCAGACTTCCCAGTTCCGCCAGACTTCCGCCAGACTTCCGCCAGACTTCCGCCAGACTTCCGCCAGACTTCCGCCAGACTTCCGCCAGACTTCCGCCAGACTTCCGCCAGACTTCCGCCAGACTTCCGCCAGACTTCCGCCAGACTTCCGCCAGACTTCCGCCAGACTTCCGCCAGACTTCCGCCAGACTTCCGCCAGACTTCCGCCAGACTTCCGCCAGACTTCCGCCAGAATTCCGCCAGACTTCCGCCTGACTTCCGCATGAAGTCCGCCAGACTTCCGCTGGGCTTCCGCCAGTCTTCCGCCAGACTTTCGCCAGACTTCCGAACTTTCAAGCTTTGAGAGTTCGACAATCATAAATATCATGGAAACAAGTAATAACGAAAATAAGAGGACAGGACGGAAGGATAAAGACGAATGGAGGAGGAAAATATAACTTTAAGCTGAGAAATATGTGTAAACGTTAAAAATCTCTAAGTAAATAAATAAATAAATAAATAAATAGTAATATATTTTTTTCCTAATTAATTAAGCTAACTGTGATTATGGATTAATATATTATTCTAAGTTTCTCGCAAATAAGTTGTATGTGATAGTAAGTAATTAAATATAATATTTCGTGTAACAATTATTTAAAAGTCCTGGCATCAATTATGCGGAGCCAGATATTCGTTTGACACTAAGAGGACAGTGGAATAATTTGGGTATGATGTACAGATGTTTAAAAATGCTGAGTTCGAGAGGAAGTAAATAGAGAAAATTGATGAATGATTAGAGTAAGTGATGGAAACGAGGGAGCGGAAAAAAACTTGCCAATGAATATAAAAGGATAATTCATTGAGCTGCCCTGAAGGTTGTTGGGAAACAAGAACGGAAGAAGAGAAGTCAATGGTACGATGCAGAGTGTGAGCAGGTAACGAATCTGAAGAATGTATCATATAGAAAGTAGTACAAGGACAGTTCACGAGAATAACTGAAAGGGAATACAAGGAAATAAGGAAACAAGAAAAGAAAATACACTGGAGGAAGAAGAGAAAATACTATAATGCCCAAATAACAACAGATAGAACATCATCTTCAGAATCAAGAAATTAGAAAGTTCTACCTAAATGTGAATAACATGTGGAAAGGATATCAACCTAAAGTAATAGCATGCAGAAATAAAATGTTAAATGTGATCTTGGAGAGGACACAAGAACTATCTAGATGGAAATAGCATTATGAAGAGTTGCTGGGAACTATGCCATCAATGATTTTGGATAATAACATTGGGGAGAGAAATTTACTGAGACAGATAGATACAGATATGTATATGGGAACTGATAATGGAAATGAAGAAGACTCTTTACCGACAAAGGAAGAGACCGAACAAGCAATAAAGAGATTGGACAATAATAGAATCCCTGGATCTGACAACATACCTGTGGAATGCATTAAAATGGGAGATATGAATCTAACAAACCAAGTTCACAAAATTATAAACTTGATATGGCGAACGAAAAGGATGCCTTATGACTGAAAAAAATGACATAATATGCCCTATTTTTAAAATGAGGATATGTATGGCTGCGTAAACTATAGGGGAATATTCCTCTTTAACACAACCTATAAGATATTATTAAGAATACATGAATATTATGTGAAAGGCTGAAGCCCTATATGGAAAAACATGTAGCACAGTACTAATGTGGGTTCAGAGGAAACAAATCTACAAATGATCAAATACGCTGAGTTCGTCAAATATTGGAGAAAACTATGGAATATAAGATCAGTACATTTCACCTCTTCATTGATTTCAAATCTGCGTACGACACTATTAGGAGGGAAGTAGTGATCCAGGCATTGACTGAATTTGGCATACCCAAAAATCTGGTTAGATTAATAAATATGACAATGACAATAACTAGAAGTATAGTTAAAATGAAGAATGTACTATCCGAACCATTTCAGACACAAACAGGCCTGAGACAAAGAGATAGCGTATCATGCATGCTGTTCAACATACACTTGGGAAGGTACTGAGAGATGCCAAAATTAATACCAGTGGTACAATATATAGTAAATCCATCCAAATAATGCACATGGTGACAATATAGCTTTATTGGTCGGACCATGAAATCTGTAACGGAAGCTTTTAATGCCATATCCATAGCAGCAGAATCTATGGGACTCAAAATGAATGAAGAAAAAACAAAATTCATGCAGTTCTCCAACAGGCCTATAGCTAAAACCGGACTAGAAATAGGCAAATATAAATTTAAAATTCTACATGAGTTTAAATATCTGGGCACTATAATCACTGATGACAATAATATTAATAAAGAAATAAGGAGCAGGATTCTACTAGTCAACAGATGCTATTATTCACTTAAATGCCAATTTAAATCACATTGTAAGTCAGGATGCAAACTTAAAAATTTATGTAACCTTACTGAGACCAGTTGCCATTTATGGCAGTGAATGCTGGGCACTTAGCAGAGAGAATGGAGAAAGACTGAGAATCTTTGAAAGAAAATTCCTGAGGAAGATCCTGGGACCTATAAATGATCGTGGAGTATGGCAGATAAGATATAACGATGAAATCTAAAGTTTGTAATCTATAGTTTGTTTGAAATAATGGGAATTGTAGAGAGATCTAATCAATTTAATATCTTGGATATTATCTCTCTATCTGGCAGCAAAATGATATCCCTGAAAAAATTACTAGTTATAATAAAAGTTTGGGAATTATTAATCGAGTTATGAAACTATCACTTGTTCAAAAAAATACCACATTACGTTTATATAACACTTTGGGTGAACCAGTGTTGGTCTATGGTAACGAAGCATGGACAATACGAAGATAATATGAAAGCAGAATAACGGCTTGTGAAATTAGATTCATGCGCAGAACAGCGGGTTACATCAGATGGGATCGGAAAAGGACACCGATATCTTAAAACAATTGAAGACTACGCCAATTTTGGGATATATTAAACAGTACCAACTAAATTGGAAACACCATCTTGAATGAATGAGTTCAAATTGGATCCCCAAAGCTGTTTATTATAATAATATAAAATTATATAATTAAAATAACCTTAAAATATTACTTCCTAAAATTAAATATTACTGTTTCTTATTATTTATCAAGAGGACGAAGATCTATGGGTCGTCCTATGAAACGTTGGAGAGAAAATTTTCTATAGGATCGTAACAGGCCGTGGTTTAATACTTGGAAGGAAGGAAGAAGAAGAAGAAGAAGTATTCAGACCCAGATATTGTATATGTTATTAAAATTGATAGACTGAGATGGGCGGCTAATATAATAAGAATGGAGGAAGAGGAGAATTCTACTAGAAAGCTTACACTACTGAGATCAGATGGAGGAAGAAGAAGAGGAAGACCGAAGCTGAGATGGATTTATGGAATAGAGGAGGATCTCCGAAGCTCGGGTTCCGGGGATGGAGAAGGAGGATGATGGACAGGGATGCGTGGAGTAGTGTCCTAACAGCAGCCAGGGCTCATAAAGGGCTCTAAAGCTGGAAGATCACGAAGAAGAAGAAGAAATTATTCATATACACTTGTAATGTTTAATCTTACGCATGTGGATGAATTTTCGAGCCAAATACCGACTTACAGATTTTTGCCGATTTCTTCGCATTGTGGATCACTGTGTTAGTTCTTCTATCTTCGTTTGTCACGCCATCCCTAGAATAAGAATAAATTATTGATAGTTTTTTTTAATATATCACGTGTTGAAGAATAGCTTACATAACAACATACGTGGCTACCTTTCTGTTTGTAAAATGTTTTGTGTAACTTTGAAACATTTTTTACTAAAAAATCGTGATTTAATAAGAAAACTTGAGTAATATCCAGCAACTAAATTAATGTACACTTAGAAAAAAAGAAAAAATGAGCGGCTTTCTAACGCACAGTCCCTGTTATGACCCACTGCGCATGCTAGAGATAACGCATTGTTAAGTGTTTTAAATACGCTGTATTTAATTTTAATGGTGATAAATAATTAGAGATAAATGAAAGAGACATATTTCTAGATATTTACGAGTGTTCGATTTATACAATATTACACAAATTCAACATTTCGAATAACGTTGAACTCTCGTGCATAGTGTAAAAATAAACAAGACAGCCAGCATTTAGATGACTATTATCCGACATGCAAGTAGCGTAGATCGTTAAACCAATTACGAAAAGAAAGAAATATATATGAGAGCCAGGGTTCAAATCCCTTGACAATGATAGTTTGTTGTTTACTTGTATTTCCGCAAATATTCATCCTACAACATTTAATTCCTGCCACGTAATCTACATCCACTTTACACTATATTAGGTAATAATGCTGTCATCATAAACTCTATTATACTATCTAGCTACCGGAATAAATTTAATTGTGTGTACAGCACCACTTTTTAATAATTGATAATAATGCTATAAATGTGTGTAATAAAATTTAATATAGCTTCATATATCTATGTTATTATTTATTACGTGTTAGTGAAGAAAAGTTTCACCCTTCAATTTAAGAGTTTAGTTCATATAGGTCAAGTCCAGCCTTATAATAACCCAAATAAGATGGACAATAATAATAATAATAATAATAATAATAATAATAATAATAATAATTATTATTATTATTATTATTATTATTATTATTATTATTATTATTATTATTATTATTATTATTATTATAAAAGTAATAATAATAATATTAATAATAATAAATAGTAATACTATTTATAAATATATTTATGAATATAAAGTAATAATAAATACAAGACCGGGTAGTATGGAAGGAAAAAAATTGTACATTTTGGTTGAGGATATCTGTGTATATAACAGAAAAAATCATGAAATAGAAAATAAAAAGTAATACTTCCAAATAATTGGTTCGTTTTTCTGTAAGAGTGGACTCACAGAATACTATAGAAAGCATTGTAACAATTAAAAAATTTAACCTAATCGGGAACCGAGCCTATGACATCTTGCATACGAAGCAAGCCATAAGGCACTGAGCTAAGCGTTCGTTAGCTTGCTGTACATAAAATAATGCTCTTCATTGGACGAAGGGGAACGTGTTGTAGCTCTACTGTTCAAATTACTTTACTCGTGTGAATAGCGCGGTAAAACTTGAAATGTTCGAGATGAAGAGTCCGTTCATTCTTTTTTTTTTTTTGCCTAGTGTACATAGAGATGATAATATGTTTGTTTCATAAGCACTGACTTGATATGTTGTATAATATTTACAGACTTTTGTGATGAGGGGAAATAATGTATATACATTTTCCAGTAATTTTATTTTGAGTGTATTTTCAAATTCTTAAAATCTTACAGATCATACCTTTAACTTCAAATCAGTTGTTTTTTTTAAATAACTGGGTTCGTTCAGTACAGAGAGTAGATCCTTATATGCTGTATAATATCACTTTAATTATATATTCATTGAAAATTAAAATGGAGAAATAAACGCATTTGTTTATTTTAGCAAGTTATTGAGGTATAAATATTAGATCGTTGAGTGTATTTTTTTAATTGTTCACAGAGACTTTAACTGCTAGTGGCACAATAACTAATTTATTTTTATTTGAAACTTGTCTGTAGATTAGCGTGCTGGTTGCGTTTTGTAGGTCTCGGAAAGAAACAAAATACATCGCTCTGGACATGACTCTAAGTTTAACGCGCACTGTTACAGGCTAATATTTGCAAAGATGTAAGGAAACATGAAAGTGGAACAAAGGTACTGAGAACTGTTAACAGGTTGTTTCCTTATTATCAATGGTTTTAGGTTAAATCATGCTTTAATATCGTCCTCAAGGGAAGAAATCTTTAGGATGTCCTAAAGATAGACTGAGAATGCTTCAATGAAACCATTACAGGCTTTGGGCCTTTAACTTGTTTGGAGGAAAAAGAAGAACAAGAAGATGGTGGTGATATATATATATATATATATATATATAGTCCACCGCTGTGATCTCGAGGTACCGTGTTGCCTTGTCACGCAGCGGGCCCAGGTTCGATCCCCGGTCGGGACAGTTTTCCTGGGTGAGGTTTTTATTGGGTTTTTCCTCGCCTGTAAGACAAATGTCAGGAAAACGTTAAGGCCCAAACGGTCTCCGAAATCATACAGCCAACATCATCATCATCATCTTTCACCGGTGTGGAAAGCAACGGGAAACTACCACACCTACAATTCCCAAGTAAAGCTGAAAGCACAGAATGAAAATGCTATGATTGCAGTGAAGGACCTGACTTCGGGCAGAATTACTATAGATGGATATATATATATATATATATATACACACATATCGGCTCTCAGCTAGTGGTTGGTGGTAACGTTGGAGTCGGTGTATAGTGCACAGTATTCTCCTTCTATAGCATTAGAAATTACTGCATCAACTAAAATGGAAAATTATCAGCCATAAGTGTACACTTTCAACAAGTGTGAGGCAAAAAGATTTGGAAAATACAGTCTTTTACTCTGATTAAAAAATATCAGCAATACAAACTTTGAAACATAAACATTCTTCATGTTCTCTTGTATCAAACATTCGAGCCTTATTTAGAGACATCCAAGATATCCAGAAAATAAATAAACTTCAATGGATTCCTTTGGGTTGTGGAATACAAAATAATGAAATAACATGCACATTAGCCAAGAAAGGCTAACCATACAACTACGTCAATTCGTTGAAGCTGCAGTCAATAGAAATGTAAACCATGAAGTATTGCTAACAAAATAGAAACATGAGCTTGGGGGGAAAAAAAGGAACATGCTTCTAGCAACACGTCACATTGTACCAAAAAGTTGAGGAAAAACTCTGTTGCAGCATTTCAAATCTTAACTGGCCATGACCTTGCAGAACATGTACACCAACTTTACATCTTCCATTCACCTAGTTGTGTTTTGTGTTGTGATAGCGACAGTGTCATGAATTAGGACCTTATGAAATAAAGTACTGATTTGGAAACCTTAAATTTAATCTGATGGCAAATTACTTTGGGAAGTTCACCAAAAGTGACTTTGCTCGTAAAGTCAAGGCGTTAAATTATATAAATTTATAACGTTACTGTGACACTGAATACAGAATGTTGTTCAATACAGGTTGTAACGTTTGTTTGACCAATAATCTCGATTAATGTTAAAGATGAGATCTGTAAGATTAAGAACTGGATATTTTACTATCTTCTAAATATTGTTCTCGTATAATGCATACATTATTCTTAACTGGAGTAAAATTGTAAGAAACTACATTTATGAGTCATTATTTTAGGGATATTGCTATAAGCAATTTAAGGTTAAGAGATTTGAAGTGCTGCAAATTGACGATCTTTCAGCAGATGAGAATGAAGCATTTCACCAAGTTTTCTTCTTGCACTTCGGTTGGGATGCTCTCTAAATTGGCGAAGATAACAGATATTAACTATATTTTGAGACTCCTGGTAGTGTTTACCACAATGTCTTGCACGTACAATTATCTTCCACAATGATCCAATAAACACTAGAATATAATAGTACAAAGTTATAAGCCAGTTAAAATAATTGAAATCATTAACAAGTCACCTTCGCTATAATTCCAGAATTTACTTAACAAACGAATTCAAAGTAAATTAATGTGTTTCATAATCATCTGGTAATATATAGTAGGTACCTCTTTTGAACTAGTTCAATTCATTGAATTACAATATGAACATTATTTACGTTATTCTAGTGACGATTCTTATTAACGATCAATTTATAATAAACAGTAATTTCTGGAGATGAAGTCATCTTAAAAATTAACAGACTAAAATTCAGCCTAACTTATAGCGTATGCTACATAATAAAGACAAATATCAATCTAGTGCAAGTAATTTTTGTCCCGCGCCGCAGCCGAGTGGTTATAATAGGATACCTTGGTGCAAAGCTACGGGAGTCGTGATGGTTCCAGTCTCCATGGGGGAAGATAAATTCTGATGGAATTTCGGCCAGTATGGGACCGGTGCAAACCCAGCATCGTGAGTAATTTGGTTAGCTGCTATAAGTAGCAGCTCCAGGTTGAGAAAACCAGGTGTAACAGCTGGAGGACCCAACACGCTGACCATATGTCGCCCCTACACTGACTGGATGAGTGTCTACATATGTATTGAATAAATGTGGATGTGAGGCCAGCAGTCGGATGGTAAGCCAAGACCCTTCTAAGTCTGTCGCGCCATGGAATTGGAATTAGAATGAATCATTATATTCCTCTTTTAAACTAAATATCTATCTGTTTAAATGTGAACCAAAACTAAGCATATTAGGCTACCTGCAAATGATAAGAGGAACGTAGTTGCTGGTCGTCTTGATATCGTTAACTAAAATCAGCTTGAGGTTCTATGCGAAATGATGTAACTAACTCTCTGGCACTACCGAATCCGTAGAAATATGACTGCGCAAATATAAACTATCCATATAGCCATATCCCGAACTAATATTTTTCAGACATTCATATGTAATTTTCCTCACTCAAATCGTAATTAATGCTATTCTACCAATTCATTCTTTGAAATATCTATTGTTACCCTCTATTTCGTATTTTATGTAAATAGTTTCCAATACCCTCTTTCATTCCCCATCCGTTCTGTGTGTCATCCCCTTTGCAATTTACGGGATTTAACTGTTCTTAATACATCCGACTTCCCACGAAGGTAATGCAGCTCTCTGTTATGAAGTCTTCTCCAACCACCTGTCTGTCTCTGGTCCAAAAATGTTCGTAAAAACTTTATTCTCTAGTACTTGTAACGTTATCTCCTTCCTGAAAGTAAGAGTCTATGTTTTGAATCCATATAATATTATTTGGAGAATAATTGCTGTATAAATATGCATTTTAAAGTTTATATTAGATACGTTACATTTACGGGTGTCCCTGTAATACGCAGAAATTATCACCTATACAGATTCGAGTAAAGAAAGAAAAGCACGGAAATTATGTGAGAGGTAATTCAGGTAATATTTATTTTTTATTATTGGACATATAAAAATCCTATTTCCCCTTCAGGTATATTAGGTTTATAGTTTGTGACAAAGCTGTGGCACTTTATATAATTTGATCTAAACCTAAGGTTTTCTTGTTATTCTTAATAATAATAATAATAATAATAATAATAATAATAATAATAATAATAATAATAATAATAATTCCATGGCGCGACAGGCCTAGAAGGCCCTTACCCTACCAGCCGGCTGCTGGCCTCATATCCACGCGTGTCAATCACAGAGGTAGATGATCATTTAGTCAGTGTAGGGGTGACATGTGGTCAACATGTCGGGTCCCCCAGCACTTATAGCTGGTTTTCTCTACCTGGAACCGCTAGTTATTGTAGCTACCAAAATGCCTAACGATGCTGGGTGGGCACCGGTCCCATACTGGCCGAAAATACCTTGTGAAAATTTCTTCCCCATGTACACTCGAACCAGCGCAAGTCCCGTAGCTCTGCGCCAAGGCTTCCTGCCTTAACCACTCAGCTATGGCGCTGAAGATTGTTATTCTTATCTAAGAATATTACTTTCTGTAAATGAATATTACTTTCAGCTTTTAACTTACTAATTTGTTGCATGTCTGTATCTTCACTGAGAGTTTGTAATTCCTGTTTTGTCCTATCAGAAAAATTGCAAGTACAGACATGGGTGGAGCAAAACCAAGATTAAATTGAGAATTGAAAATGTGCCAGTAAAATGATTCGGAGACAGGGACAGCGTCAGTGCAATGTTCAATGAGCCAGTCACAGTAAAGTTCATACATTTTAGAAACATTTAAGTCGGTAGGAAGTATTTTCTGTGTAGGCTTTTAGCTCTACTATAATGACTTGACAATGCAGGGAAGTTATTGATGTGTTCCATTACCTTTGTTCTGTCCAAATCAGGCATTTTTCAAGTTTTCACCTGATGACCAGGTTGGTCTCTGACCATGGTCCCAGTTCTTCTAACATTATCGCGGACTATACGCATTCTTTTTTCACTTATTCCGTGAATGTTTCGAAAAGCAGCAACACAAACTTTGTAATTAACACATCCATAAATTACACTGTATTCTACTGTGCGCAGTCTGCGAGAAGGCCTATCCTTTACGCGTGGTTTCTTCACATCTACACTTTTCATTAAGGTATTCAAATAACTGTTCTGCAGTTCATACTCCCCTATTTTCCAAGCTTCCTTAAATAATTTATCTATCGTATCCCTACCAACTTTCTGAAAACAACCACAACGACAAGGTGCCCCCACCTCTTTTGCTTTTACAATATTTTTTTGTTTTCACACTTAAATATTCTTGTCCCATATTTATCTTATTTTTAGACACATTTGTTTTCCATTTACCTCTTTCAACAGAACTTTTCCTGGAACGATTGATGGGTTTGGAACTTAACGCACTGCGTGTGTCACTCATTATTTTGTGAAGAAATAATAAAATAATTATTTACACTAATAATGCTCTTCTGAACACACAATAATTACACTACAACTTTAGTCCCTAAATCAGACTATCTATAAGTTAACAAGACACTGAGAATGTATGTAATATCTAGCGTGTACAGCGAGAAAAACCTATCCTTCTGCACATCAACCTCGTAGATATAATAAGACAATGATAAGCACTAAAGATACATCCGGACCTAAACAAACTCGAGGAATATAAGGGTAATATATATATTACCCAGGATGAGATAAGCGTGCGTGCAGCTAGCCCGGCCGCATACGCCATTGCTATTCTCAGACTCATCCGTTATTGCGCTGCGATGCATCAGGTCTAACACCACATGTTATTGCAATGAATATTTCATTCTCTTCCAAGGCGTATCAACAGTTCTTGCTCGCAGGGATGAAAGAAAAAGGTTCAGGGTTTATATTGCAATAATCAAAAAATGTGAATTTTGTTGATACGCCCTTGCTATTCTAAGCGCCTCAATTCTTGTAATTGTTTTATTATATTCACGTGCACCTGTTTTCATCTTTCAGTAGTTTCGTTGTAGTAGTGTGTTTTTTCTTCAAGCAGCCTCAATTTGGAAGAAGTTCAATAAAATATTAAAAAAAAACTGATGTATATATATGTAAATTCGTAAGTACCTACGGATTCAATAGAGCCAGTGAGTTAGTTAAATATTTAATCTATTTTGTCTTTCCACTGAAGAAAATATCTAACGATGCTTCCGTCCTGAATTAACGTCTCAATATCTGAACTGGTATCAGTATCACAATGTCTGCCACATTATTGAGATTACGTAGGAAAATGTACTTTGTAAATTGTTTCCCTTCATTGTTTCTGGATGGTCAGTAATTTGTTTTTCATGTTTTTATCTTCGATGTGCCTAAGCTTCATTTGAAAACAAAACTTATATAAAAATTGAGATGTTCACTTTTTGCACCGAACCCTAGAAGTATAATAGAAGAGATAACATATTTACATTTGAATACATTCTTGGGTCACCTGTGTAGTCTTTGCCTCATATGCAGCGGGCTCGGGTTCGATATCCGATCGTGACAGGTTTCCTGGTGATAATATATGGGGGTCTCTCCTCACCTGTAAGATAAATATCGGTTAACTTTAAGGCCCAAATGATCACCGAACATCATCTGCTACCACAATGATCCACATTATATAATAATAATAATAATAATAATAATAATAATAATAATAACGCTTTATTTGAGCTGGCACAGTTTCCATAAGCTCTTTCTTCTCTTCCACTCAACCAGCGAATAGTAAAATTACACAAAAATTACATATTTATTACGATTTTAAGATATTATTAAAATATAGACTAAACAAAAGACAATGGTGATGTCATCTAATATTAGGTAATGCTAATAAAAACATGGAATGTAATAAAATTAAAATAATATAAAATAAAGTAAGTAAAGCTTTCTAGATAATTATTTACAAAATGCTGAATATAGTTGTTATGCAGTTCATGTTTTCATTGTGTCGAACTTAAGATAACAGTTAATTTGGATTTAAATAATGATAGTGATTGACAGTCTCTGATTGACCTGATCACGTATCCGGGGAAGCCCTCTATTTCTTTGTGTAGTAACAAAAGTATGTAAGTGATCCAGAGTGACAAATGCTCTCCCAACAAGTATTGTCCATGTAAGGACAATGTGGCTTAGGCTAAATAAATGTACCTCTAAGGAAATAGTTAAACTAATATACCAATGTGCGTGTGTGTGTACACACGCGTGTATCAATTTTTGCCAAGAAATTTTAATAAAGTAAGATCAAATGAAAGAATATATATATATATATATTAGTGATATTAGAAAGTAGAGTAGTTCAATAAATGAATTCTCGGTATATAGCCTTAAAAAATTAGTTTTTATGTAAAACAAAGTTAACAAGCTCAAATTATAATTACACTAGTTATTGTACAGAAAAATGAAGATGAGAAGAAATATGTCTTGTGAAGAAAATGTAATTTTGAATTCACGGTTAGTTTCTTGTAGCGAATTGTATAAAAATAACGATAAATGTATTAGATATCGTTTTAATATATATATAGTCAAAAGAAGATTACGAGTGTTTGGGAGTAAAGTTCTTAGGAACATATTAGGGCCAATGGGAGATGGACAGACAGGCGAATGGAGAAAACTACATTATAGTGAGTTACATGATATGTATAGAAAAGCAGATATAATAAGAAAAATTAAGTCTTGTAGGCTGCGATGGGCAGGACATGTGACGCTTATGAGGGATGAAAGAGGTGCATGGAAGCTTCTGGTAGGAAAACCAGAGGGAAAACGCCCAGTTGGTAGACCAATAATGAGGTGAGAGAATAACATGATCCATGATTTGAGGGAAGTAGATTATATAGGATATGATTGCAAAACATTAGTTCAGGTTAGCGATGTATGGAGAGCTTATATCCGCGCAGCCATGAACCTATTTGTTCGATAGAGCCAATGAGTTAGTTAGGTATGTATATATATATATATATATATATATATAATTTGCGCGTCGATGTGGGGCACATATTATTATCAATTTGGATGTTTGTCACATTTTATTCAAGGTAATATTAGAAAAATCGTGAAAGATAAAACAAATGTGTTACATAAATAATGTGTGTGTGTGTGTGTTTATGACACGAATTGTAATAATTGTATAAAACTTATTTAATCGTAAACTCTAAATATGTTTATCTTAACACGTATAATAACTTAATGTAACATTTCCTATGTAAATCAGATCTATAATTAGAGACGGACATTAGGCGACACCGTGGTGCACATGGTTAGTCAATCGCACGTCACTCCTACAGTTCAGCCGCTGAGTTCCCCACACTGACGTATTCACCACATTGTTGCCGTAATCGATATTCAGTAGAGGGGCCGCTTTATGTATCACGGGGTTAGCAGAAATACAGCCGACAACATCGCAGCAATTTCAAACCTTATTAGTGGCATCAAGAGCAGTGATTGGTGGTGGCAGACGTTCACTCTAACTTCATTTATTTTCTCATTGGCAGTAGAGAGCGAGTTACTCAATTTACCCTTCGTACAATGTAAACGTAAGGGCCGAAAACTCAGCGACTGGATTATAGGATCGGAATTCGCTTCTCGGTCACTCCATATTGCGTTCGTGGTGGATAAATCGGAGCCAGAACAGGTTTTTCTCGGGTTTCTCCCTATTTTTCCTGCCAAAAACTTGATTCCATCACTTCTCCCTAAACATGTCATTCATTTTATTTCTTCTTCTGCTGTGTTTGAGAGACAGGCCTGTTTTCAGCCAGTATTACAGTCCTTAACCCATTCACTTCAAGTTTTAATGCTCAGTGTATTTCCCCTGAAATCGGTTTTAAATCGGCGTAAATTGTATTGTCTATTTTCAGACATTCAAAACGAAGAAACGATAACGGTACATAAGATCACAATAAGGGTTAGGGCCAAAATATTTTCCTCTACTATTCACAAATGTGAACAAAAGATATACCTGCCAAGGGATGTACAAATTATTCCAAATAAATAATAGGCAGAGTTAAGCTAGTGCACCTCGTCTCCTGAGGCGAACGGATTAAATAACAAGGGTTTTATCTCATCTCTCGACCGGACACGAGTAGAGTGTTTGCATTTACCGGATGTTAAAAGAGGTTCTTTTTTATCGTCATAGAACTCGAAATATCCTGTACAGCAGTTTGTAACTTTTTCTAAAATATGCAAGATTACCTGGTTTTTAACTTCCCGGGGTTTTCCGATTTCTATGTAGGTTCACTTTTTTAATCAGTTCTGATATATTTTAACAACATTTAACATAAATCTCACCTATTTAGATACTTTTATTATTGAATTCATAAAAGTGACGAAGTTATATTACAGTTTTGAAATAATTCTACCTTGAAAAACTAGTAAAGTGCACTACTTTGGATTTCAGAGTCAAAACCAAGTAATTTACAGCATTGTTTTTTATATGATTACCTTCCTAGTACAAAGGCATTCTACATAACAAAGGAATGGAATCTAGCCCCCAAACATATTAACAAATCGGATATAATGAAGTACATTTTTTCTTAATAGAATAAAATGAAAGTAGAAATGGTTATGCATTCTTTTACTTTTTTTTCGTTGAACTCCCTTAAAGTTTTCAAAAAGCTTACCTTTTCGTATATTTTTAATAATGTTTTTTTTTTCCTTTTTAAACCCGTACTCCATTTATAATACATTTTCCTTTCCATTAATACACTTCTTGGAATACTATAAAGGAATACGATTCAGTGTTTGAAAGCAGTATTACAGAACATATCGCTATGCGATTTGTGAAATAATTATTCTCCTAACAAATTTGTTACTATAGTTTATGTAGTGATTATTATCCGACAATTTGTTACTGTAGTTTTTTAATACAACATAACAATCTGGCTTACATTAGTATTAGTCTTAGGAAAACAATATAATTAGGGAACTTTCTGGCCTATTAAGAGGAAAAAATAACACTTGTCTACAAAATCAAACTTTTTTTAACCATCAGAAATAAATATGTCTCTAATCCAGTTTTTTATGCTGATTGCGAAAATGTTTTTCATTTTTGCTAGCACGTACTGTTTTACTATACAGATATTAAAATATATATATATATATATATATATATATATATATATAAATGTGTTATTGCGACAGGTTATTCTGATATCCATAAATCTAAGACCTAAAGAGACTGAATTATATTAACATATTACGATGCGAGGTTGAGTAACAGACTCACGAACAAATACGTTGAATATAGCAAATAGTGAACAGATTTCTTCGACAAACACGTTTGACATTTGTGTGTTTAATAATTGTGATTTTAAATACCGATTTTATTGAGTTGTATCCGAAAAATTGAATTAATAATCTATAATGTTGGCTATAATATACAGTGTGATACGTTACTTTTTTCTCTATTACGGTGCATTCTTAGAATATTGCGATCCTATTTGGCGATACATAATATGGTCAATTTGCGGTGAATATACATATCGTCACATTTCTGATTTGTTTTCAAACATCGTCGTTTACATTTTTAAATACCGGTAACTATATTTAAATAGTCCTACCAAATTCCACTCTAGTTTTCAAAATCCTCTAGATTGGAAATCAGTTGTGGCATTACTTAAGGTAACTGATAAGAACCAATGATATATGTTGTATTTACTCTTGTGCTCACAAATTACGATTTTAACAGAAGTTGATTGCTAATAATTTGTAAGAAATAAATCAATCAAGGCAGTTGTCTGAGACATGTAATACCTTCTCTTAGCTAGGAGTAAGTTTATGTCTATAGTATCAAAGATTTTGATGCAGTCGAGTAGAACTGTTGTCACTTTTGACTATAGGACATTTAATTTTCTCTAAAATGTCGAGAAGTGCGGTGTTTGTGTGTTAAGTTCCAAAGCCAGACTAATTTTCATAAAGAAGGTTATATAGAATGTTAGTTGTGAGTATAATCCAGTTCTTTAAACAAACAGGACAACATACTGATTGATTTTAAATTATTGAAGATGTCTTTGATTTTATTTGTTACCAAGTTGTTACAAGGACGGAGAAAAATCTTAACACTTAATGTCAATATTACTAATACAATTACGCGTTATTTGCTAAGATGCTCTGAATAGTAATAAACCGTAAAATATTTGTTTTCTCTCACGCTATGCTATGTTTAGTATTATGTTAAACTGTATTCATGAGTAATTAGAATCCACCACCAAAGGAAAGTAAATTATTATCTACTTACTCCCTACTTACTTCCATACAATGACGGACTGGAAATACGTCAACGAACTTTTAAAAATATTGGTACAATTTTTAAAACTCATTTATTTGAATAACTTGTACGCAAATTCATATATTTTTGTACCTATTTTATATGTCATGTAAATAACTTCAGTCTCATAGCAACAAACAACACAATGTCAAATATACCAATATATACATATATATATATATATATATATATATATATTATATTCAATCTCGAGGTGTTCATACATATATATTTATATATTCCATCGCTGTGGTCTCAAGGTAGCGTGTAACTTTGTCACTCAGCGGGCATGGGTTCGATTCCCTGTCGGAACAGACTCCTGGGTGAGATTCTTCGGGGTATTTCCTCACCTGTGAGACACATTTTAGGAAGCCTAGGGCGCAACGGTCTCCGAAAATCATCCGGACATCTTCATCATCCTTATAACTTAATCACCCTTCACCGGTGTGGAAAGCAATGGGAAGCTATAACATTTATAATTCCCTAGTAAAGCTGCAAAGCATGGCATGCAAATGTTATGATTGCAGTGAAAGACCTGCCATCGGGCAGAATTACTATAGAATAAATAAGTATGCATATGTGTGTATATATATATATATATATATATATATATATCAACTATGACAAATAGACTTGAATGGGTAAGTCGATTAAAATTATATATACACTACTCAAATAAATTAGAGGAACACATGTTTAAACCAAAACACGAGAATGAAATTGAAACAACTTAATGTTTGATTTTTTGTAATTATAAATTTGAACATTTATGTAAAATTAGAATAGACATTCAAACAATATTTTCTTGTACAGTATTAGCAATACGAACAAATTATCATTTGTAACAGAAAACAAAGTGGAAATTTGAGATTTACAATTTTTGGAATCAATGTTCCATGGTTATTTCAACACTCAGTACTTAGTGTGTCCACACCGTGAGCCTGAATAACCGCATTACACCCACGAGGCATTCATCGCAGAAACCTTCTTACAGAAACTTGTGAGATTCTCTCCCATTCCTCGGTGATTGCATGTGAAAATTCTTTAAGGTTCTGACGTACAGCAGGACGCTTACGAACAAGTATTCCTAACTTATCCCAAATATGCTCGATCGGATTAAGGTCCGGAATGCATGCAGGCAGTCTATCACCCGAATTTGGCATTCTTGCAGGATAACTATGGTAGCCAGTGCTGTATGACATCTAGCATTATCTTGCATTAGAAGAAAATTAGGGTCCATACCATAAGCAAAGGGTACAACATGTTGGAGGATATTGTCATTAATGTAAATATCAGCATTCATGCGCTGTGGGACAACGACAAGCTTTGTCCGACACTCAATAGTAATCCTAGCTCAAACTATAACCAAACCACTTCCAAATCTGTCACGTTCAATAATTGTGGCTGGATCAAAACGTTCACCAGGACGTCTCCATACACGTGTACGACCATCAGAACCTGTTAGACGATCTCTTTATTCGTCCGTGAATAAAACACGCCTCCATTGGCGGAGCTGCCAGTTGATATGATTCTGAGCAAATCGCAGCCGGGCTTCTTTGTGCTGACGTGTTAAACAAGAGGCTTTAAAGGCGATTCTAGACTTCAACCTTGCATTTCTCAGTCTACCTCTTACAGACTGATCAAAAATTACCGTCCCAATTGCTGTGCGTAAATAATTTTGTACATCTCTGGCTGTAGATTTTCTTCTGCGCAAAGCTGTTAAGACAAGATATCTATCCTGTACGTCTGTAGTCTTGTTCGTACGACCTTGCACGCGTTTTCTCTTGCATCTCTATATCGCCTCCACAGCCTATGGATGACGGAAGGGCTGACATCAGGAATCCTAGAGACATGGCGAATGGAACGACCATTTTCATTCAATGCAATTGCTCGTGCAACTGATGTTTCATTCAGATGACTCATTGCTCTGTATTAGCTTCAGAGAACACAAAAATAACAATTTCCTAACACAGATTATTTTTCAAACCTGTTTTAAAAAATAAATCAATATGAACTCACTTTGGTTTCAGCAACTCTTGGAATTTCACTAACATATTCAGAGAAAATTTAATAAAACCCAGAAACCTTCAATCAGATATTAAACAATACTTGAACTCATAACATCTGACTCATAAAAATTAAATTGTTATAATATTTATTTTGTGGCTTTGGTTTAAACATGTGTTCCTCTAATTTTTTTGAGTAGTGTATAATGTGCTATATTACATAAATTTACGTTAAATGCACCAGTTTTTGCTTTGAACACCAGATCTGTTCATAAAAAAATAAAATATTAAATACGTGAGACTATCATTTTGTAGCATTGGAGTGGAAATGTAGAAACGTTGTATAAATTGTGTGTTCTCTTTTTCGGCCTGTGGTGGGATTATTTGCTGTGAAATATATGTGGATTACCAGCACAGAGATAGAAAGACATAGCCTTAAAACATTATCTTCTATATTCATTAAATAACGTTATTAGAGAGAATAATTAAACATAATCCACTGCTCATCTCACCACAGTTTATTTTAAAATTGTAACACAGATAATTTATTGAACTCACTTACTTACTCACTGGCACTATCGAACGCGTAGGTTCATGGCCGCGCGGAGATATAGGCCCTACTCTCCATACATCCCTATCTTGAGCTAACGCTTTCCAATCATTCCCTGTATAATCTGCTTCCATCAAATTATAGTTAATGTTATTCTCCCACCTCATTCTTGGTCTACCAACTGGGCGTTTTCCCTCTGGCTTTCCGACAAGAAGCTTCCATGCACGTCTTTCATTCCCCATACGCGCAAAACCTCCTGCCCAGCGCAGTCTACAAGACTTAACTATTTTTATTATATCTGGCTTCCTATAAAGAGCATGTACTTCATTGTTAGGTAGTCTTCTACATTCATCTCTCTGTTCATCTCTGTTTGGCCCAAAATCTTTCCTAAGACCTATATTTTCAAATACTCGTAATCTCCTTTCCTCCCTTAAAGTAAGAGTCCAAGTTTCGCATCCATATAATCCATAACTGGTAGAATAATAGTTTTATATATTTTCAGTGTAACGTTTTTTGAAACGAGTTACGAAGTCAAGAGTCTCTGTAATGCATAATAGCCCGCATTTTCAGAATTGAGCCTATGTTTATTTTCTTTGTGCATCTCATTTCTATTTGTGATTATTGTTCCTAGGTATTTGGATTCAGCCACTTCCTCAAAATTTCCCTCATTTGTCATTAGCTGTCCATTTGCATTATATAATGTATTTATATGTGTGAACAGATATTAATTTTTATTGATATTTACTTCCGGTCCTAATTTCTTAGTGTTACTCAATGTGTGCATGTTGTCCTTTAGTATCTCCTCGGTATCGGCCAATAGTACTACATCATCAGCATAAACTAACAGCTTAATAATACCATTGAGTTGTAGGCCTTCTTCATTCTCTAAAGACTTGAAGGGATGCTCTAGTACAAAATTAAATAGTAGAGGAGATAGTTCATCTCCTTGCTTCAACCCATTCTGATTTTCAAAAGTATCCAGAACTGTTTGCCTTATTCGTATACGTCTAATTTTTTGGAATTCTAAACTCTAGCAGGTTATTAATTGAATCGTATGTTTTTTTGAAGTCTACCAATAGTAGATGTTCACTACCATTATATTTCCTTTTATTTTCTAAAATATGTTTTATACTAAAAATCTGATCTGTTGTAGACCTGTTTCTTCTAAATGCACATTGATGATCTCCTAGAATGTCATCAATATAGGGAGTAAGTCTGCTTACTAATATATTTGTTAGAATTTTGTACGAAGTTGAAAGTAATGGCATGCCCCTCTAGTTGTTGCAATCAGTTTTATCTCCTTTCTTATAAATTAGTGCGATGATCGATTCCTTCCCTTCATCTCGAAGAGCTTCTTTTTCCCAAGTCATACTAAGCAACCAGCGTATCTTGTCCATCAATTTTTCTCCCCCTGATTTTATCAGTTCTGCTGGGATCTCATCTGAACCTGATGCTTTATACATCTTCAATTTTCTATCGCCATTTCTACATCTAATGCACTTGGTTCTGCGACTAACATTTCTGCTCTCTGTAAATTATCCTCCTCAATGTCCTGTTATATATGTACATTTTATTACTGATTAAAGTATATTTTCCATCTATTTAATATACTCCTGGAATCTGCAATCATATCACCATTTTCATTCCGAATTATGTTTGTTCTAGCCTGAAACCCTTTCTTCTCTATACTAATTCCCTCATATAATTGATATTCCTATTTTTGCATTAATTTCAAGATCATTAATCTTCTCTCTCAAATATTCCCTCTTTTTACTCTTTTCTAATCTCGTGGTTTCCCGTCTAACACTGCCAAACTGCTCCAAATTTACCTCATTTGTCTCATGTAACCGATTCATTTTTTCTAGCTTTCTTTTCTTTACAATGTCGGCACATTCATCATGAAACCATTTCTTGTTTTACCTCTTTTTTAAATAACTAATGCTTTCTGATGCTGACAATTTAATAGTATCTCTTATAGCCTCTCTTTCTTTATTTATATCAGTTTCTTCTTCGTTTGCCACACTGTCATCTGAAGATTCCAGTACTTCAAATCTATTAGCAATTTTGATTTCTTGCCGCATGTCATCATTCTTCAAGTTTTTTTAATTGATTTTTTTCATAATCATCTTTCGCGTTTGTTCCTCTCATAAGCGATAGCCGTTATCTGATTTTCACCCTGGCCAGATGATGATTCGAATTGCAGTCTGTCCCTCTAACTGATCTAACATCGACGATGCTACTGTGCCAACGTTTTTCCACTAATACGTGATCTATCTGGTTTCGATTTTTTCCATATGGAGACGTCCAGGTGTATTTATAAATATCCTTATGCTGAATGTTGTGCTCTTAACAATGCGTTTCTTTGATGTGACAAAGGTGACTAATCTTACGCCATTGTCGTTACTATCTTCATGAAGACTGAATTTGCGTATTGTTGTTTTGAATATATCTTCCCGCCCCACTAATGCATTAAATTTACTAAAACAATTTTCATATGATATCGTGAAAGGCTATCAAATAAGCATTCTAGTTCTTCATAGAACTCATCCTTGATCTTGTCATCTTTACCTTCTGTGGGAGCATGTACTTACTTACTTACTTACTTACTTACTTACTCACTGGCACTCTCGAACCCGTAGGTTCATGGCCGCACGGACATAAGCTCTCCATACATCCATATCCTGAGCTAATGCTTTCCAATCATTCCCTGTATAATCTACTTCCCTCAAATCATAGTTAATGTTATTCTCCCACCTCATTCTTGGTCTACCAACTGGGCGTTTTCCCTCATGCTTTCCTACAAGAAGCTTCCATGCAAGTCTTTCATTCCCCATACGTGCAACATGTCCTGCCCATCGCAGTCTTCGAGACATAACTGTTCTTATTATATCTGGCTTCCTATAAAGACCATGTAGTTCATTGTTATGAAGTCTTCTCCATTCCCCTGTCTGTTCATCTCTCTTTGGTCCAAAAATTTTCCTAAGTACTATATTCTCAAATACTTGTAATCTCCTTTCCTCTCTTAAAGTAAGAGTCCATGTTTCGCACCCATATAATATAACTGGTAGAATAATAGTTTTATATATTTTCAACTTAACGTTTTTTGGAAGGAGTACATTTACGATTATAAAATCATGTAGTTTACCCTTTAGAAATTTTTATGATTATTAAACTATTGGAAGGCTTTCCTATAAGAAGCTTCCATGCAAGTCTTTCATTCCCGATACGTGCAACATGTCCTGCCCATCGCAATCTACGAGACTTGATTGTTCTTATTATATCTGGCTTCTTATAAAGACCATGTAGTTCATTGCTATGTAGTCTTCTCCATTCACCTGTCTGTTCATCTCTCTTTGGTCCAAACATTTTCCTAAGTACTTTGTTCTCAAATACTTGTAATCTCCTTTCCTCCCTTACAGTAAAAGTCCATGTTTCGCACACATATAATATAACTGGTGGAATAATAGTTTTATATATTTTCAGTTTAACGTTTTTTGAAAGGAGTTGGGACATCAAGAGTCTCTGCAATGCATAATAGTACGCATTTCCAGAATTGAGCCTATTTTGAATTTGTTTGTGCATTTAATTCATAAGGTATATAATACTAACAATATTATGTAAGTGCTGTAATAAATACAAGACGTAAGACTGAAGTTATTTTTATCTTTTTTCCCCTCGAACATTTTATACATGTCACCTGGATCCAAATTTAACTAACTAACTCACCGACTCTATCGAAGCCGTTGGTTCATGTCCGTGCGGACATAAGTTCTCCGTATATCCCCATCCTCAGCTAATATTTTCCAATCATCTCCCGTATAATGTACTTTTCTGAAATTATGGAAAATATTATTCTCCCACCTCGTTGTTGGTCTCAATTTTCCTGTCTGTTCATCTCTCTTTGATTAAATTTCCTAAAAACTTTATTCTCAAATACTCTTAAGCTTTTCTCCTCCTTTAATCTAAGAGTCCGTGTTTCACGCCCATGTATCATAACTAGTAGAACAATATATATATATATATATATATATATATATATATATAATTGATCTCCCAGTGATTATATATATATATATATATCTACCATACTAAAAGAAAACTTTAATTAGTACTGTATTTCATCATTGGTTTACGATTACAAAAATGCCAGTAATGGAATATTACAGTACACAAGACGTAAGACTGAAGGTATTTTTATCTTTTTTTCCTTCAAATATTATATACATGTCACCTGGATCCAAATTTAACTAACTCACACACACACACATACACACACACACACACACATATATATATATATCATACTAAAATAAAACTGTAAAACTGTAATTATTACTATATTTCATCATTAGTTTCGGAATGCAAAAATGCCAGTAATGGAATATTACAGTACATAGTACTCACAAAAATGGACATGACTTTCACCAACCTTTCATACTTAATAATTTTACACATAAATTTGAGAAAATTAATAATTTACTAGTAAATGAATAAGGATAATAAGTATAAATTATATTAACATAAGTAATAATAATAATAATAATTATAATAATATTCAATTCGTATTTCATTGTAAATAAATATTTACTCTTATTTTACTTTATAAAAATGTATTTTCAATAGTTGTATCTAACTTGTTTTTAAATTTGCCAAATAGCTCAGTGATTGAAACAAATCATTTGTTTCACGGTACAAATAATAATACAAAATTATTGACTATGCATTCAATTTTATGCAATGATTAATTTTTGTACTCTTATATATACATTCTCCGTATAATACAATTATTCGTATTCCATCGTGAAAAATTTTAAATAAGCTCAATAACTTCAATATTGCATGTTCATTTTGAGCATATTTAAGGTATTCGTTTTTTATCAGCTGTTGAATAGGATACGTATATACATTACAGGTCTATAGTATATATTAATGCTTATTTATTAAAAAATAATGTAATTTGACCTCATATAAAGTAAAGTTACATCTTTAATTAAATATATAGTGGGAGGAAACACTATGAGGTATTTATATTAATAAATGAGTTGGAGAAAATGTTTTAACATCTCACCTCACAAAGTTGCGTGTCTTCACGATACCGGTTTCAGAAGTATAGTATTACTTCCATCTTCAGTCAAATTCCAACTGTTGAAATTTCGTCGTTAACATCATCTTCTGAACTGCCATCTGGTGTAAATTTTATGAACTTGGATATTAAATTATTCTCGTTGGGGATATCGAAATTCATTGCTTTATATTTATTCTTCTCAATGTATATATAAATGTATATAATAAATATAAATCAATGAATTTAGATATCCCCAACGAGAATAATTAAATATCCAAGTTCATAAATCAACACCAGATGGCAGTTCAGAAGATGATGTTAACGACGAAATTTCAACAGTTGGAATTTGACTGAAGATGGAAGTAATACTATACTTCTGAAACCGGTATCCTGAAGACACGCAACTTTGTGAGGTGAGATGTTAAAACATTTTCTTCAACTCATTTATTAATTAAAGTTATGTCTACTAAAAGGATTCAAATGTTTTAGGAATTAATTTTGTAAGATTTCAACTCACCTGTAAAATCTCAAGATCAATATTTGTAACGTTTATATTTATGTTGCTATAACGTATAAAGACTTGAAACACACAGACGAAGATGCATTAATTTTCGACGCCCCACACATATAATGGAATCTGATCGCAGTTATAAAAAGTAGACACAAAAGTGCAAATGTTTAATATTATTTTGCAGTTATACAGTAGTTCCTCGTTCTCTTTTGACCCTCGTTATATGACACAATTTTTTTCCCACCAAACTTTCATGTCAGAGGACGCAAGTTAAGGTCACAAGCTAGGCATTTTTTATTGCACTCCTATTTTAAATTTATGACAAATATCATAATTAAGCCTAGGTTTGTTTTTTATTGCACTCCGATTATAAATTTATGACAAATAAAAAACACAATTGTTTATTATGACTATTTAACTCATGCCCCAAATGGGAGTCAATAACCAATTACGTTTCAATGAATTTTGTTTTACAACCAGTCATAGTCATGTTTCACCCGATATGCGGTTATGTGGGGGTTATAGTGCTATCATTTGTGAACAAAAATCACTTAGAACATTTACTGTGGGACTTTTGTTGGCCATAGATATGGAATACTACTGAGACAACTGTTCTTAAATATTACTTAATTGTGTTAGCATGTTATACATATTTCTTACAACATTTTAAACATATATAGGCGCAACAAAACGCTACAATTTAATCCCTGAAAAGATCTCTATCACAATTACGGGAAAATAACACCATTGAGAAAAATGTCAATTTGGAGTTCATAATGTTCTTCAGAGCTTCGCCGTACACTCTCAGGTATAATCTGTGATGTATTTCAAACTATTTAACCAATTAAGTAGATTTAAGCAGCTTAAATATGTGTACTTGTATGAAGAAAGCCTAGAAAAGAAGAAGTGAAATTTTGAATCTCAAGTAGTGATGGTTTCTAAGCTTTAGTGTATATTCTACACTTAAAAGTAAATATAACTTTTTGCCCAGAAAACTAGAAACAATTTTATTTCTCTATTAAAATCATTGGATATAGTATAATTAAGCAAAATAAGGTAAGCAAATAAATCAGAAATACAATCATCAGACAACAAATCGAAGTCCAAAATTCAATGTTAGGTTTTGTATGCACAGACATCTAGAATGGCAGGTCATATACATAGAATGCCAGAGACAATATTACCCGGGCAACCTTTGGAATGGATTCTACCTGGGAAAGGAAAGAGAGGTCCACCTAGATTTAAACGAATCGATGATATAAGAAGACATATGAGGGATCTAGGTCTGGAAGAATTGGAATGTGAAGATAGAAATAAATGGAGAACGAATATAACAATTTAAAAAGGTTTCAGTACATGAAGATGTTTTATTACACTGTAAACCTGTTTATAAATAAATAATTAATATTTTATCTGAATCTCTCAATTACCGGAAATTGACGCGTACAAGTCAGGATACCGGGCTGATTTACAATACGGCATATGAATGACTCGCCGAAAGCTACAGCTCTGTATCTTGAACCACATTTTGTCAACCTCATCAACATTTTATCTTTCAAATCGCTTCCATTCACTATCTTCTAACAATTTAACATTTTACCCAGCACAATGATTTTTAGGTTTGCTGTACAAAGACATTATTCGTTTTAAGGCATTTAAATTTTAAATGCCTTCTCGACAATTTTAATTGAAGAATGGCATATGTGGAATAGGCACGGCCACTTCTTTCAAAAGCATGTGAAACAAATTAAATAAGAATCTCGTTGTTTTGCGGATTTGTTCGTAAAATAACTTTTTTAGTAATTATGTAATATTTTATAAAGTTATAATGTGTGTTACGTGTATATATAACTCTAATATCAATTTAACATCTTATGGAGATGATATTGTTTACATTATCCATAAAATATATTTCTAAACTTAATATATTATAATTTTTAATAATTGGTCAATGTATACTATTTTAAATGTTAACTCTCAGTGCCGTTTGCAGTCAGCTGTCTCACTCAAGACGACGACGCCGCCGGGTCGAGGTAGCGTGTGGTCTCTTTTGCCGCCTTCAGACGCAATGCCGAACTCAGAGCTTCGTTGATGGCACGATTTTCTGGCAGCAGCATATGTTGTTTAATATCAAGTTCCCTTAGACCGCAGACAAAAGCAGACGCCACCCCCCGTCTATGAACTACGCTGGAAGTCCGATGAGGGCCCTAGCTGTTCAATGTCCATTGCGTATTCTTGAAGCGATTCCCGGACGCGCTGGACACAAGCCTTTAGTTGGGCCCTTAGTGTGGTACTGAGGTATTTACGGTCGTAACGATTTTCTAGGGCCTCAATGTCCTCGGCGAGAACCTCCGTTAGAATACCGCGTAAAATATGTGTTGCTGGCTCTTGCAAGGAGACGAATATCTGAGACGTTTTCTTCTTCAGGTATCCATCAATTAAGAGTTCAGATGGTGTTGAATTGATGTTTAAATATGTACAACGATATAGAACCGTCGAACGTACGACTCTTCATTCCATTTCGAGTTTTGTCTATTGTCGAACTTCAGACCTAATTGAATAATCGCTCTGTTGATTTTCCATTACATGTCGAATTTCCAATGTTACAAGGTGATGATCAACATCATACCCTGTGTTTCTTCTGCTATTTCAATTTTTCGTTGTAATTCTTCGTTCTGTGTACTTACCTGTGATAATAATTCGTGTTTCGTGTTATCTATATTTATATTAGCTTTTTGTTTTCAATCTGTGATAATAGCCCGTGTTTCGTATCATCGTTTTGCTGAAATATTTGTTTAATTTCACTACTTCTGTGTTAATTTTTCTTCAAAATTTCTTAAAGTAAATTCTGTATTTCTTCCATTTTAATCGTGTTTACGTTTTTTTCATCCTTGCGGTGTGCATTTTCTTTCTCCTATGAGATAACAAACGGCGTAGCTATGTAGTTTCTTCCATTGCCATTCTTAATTACTGAAGGTTACCAACTGCAGCCGCGTATGGTGACTTGGGTACGTGACTCCTGCTTCTGCCACCAGATGAACAAATGGCCGTGACCTCATCGTCACGTCCATTTTGTCATAAATAATCCATACAGATTATCGTGTAATATTTCACTATAACTTTATTTAATTCTATAAATCATCAGTAGCCATTTATACACAATTTATACTAATAATTAATCTCGATTTAAAAATGTATGTTTCACAATTACTCTACATTCTTTGATGAGTCAATTCACTACAATTGTTCTCTCTCATATCTCAGTTAACGCAATTTCTGTTTTCTAAGGAGAGAATTGGAGAACCCTATACAGCAAGCATCAAAAGTAATTAGCCGTCAAGAGATAAATCTCAGAATCGGTTCATAGGACGGTGCATTTTTGCCGTCACAAGAAGCAAGTATGCAGAAGCGTCGCTGTCAGAATCACGACTGACTCCTTTCCATCAGCACCACAGATTATACAGGTGGGGAGGAACTTTCTAGGCTTATCATACAGACCTTTTCTGTATATAAATTTCTGCCCATGAATCCTTTCTGAAAGGGAAAGCAGAGATTCGTAGAGAGCTCCAGAATGAGGGTCTAGATATTTCGATCATCTATGCGGGTTTTTTTGATTTTCGAATTGGCAAATCGTAAATATATTTATACCAAAGCAAGACCACTATTCCCGCCTTAGCCCGCAAAATTCATGCGTCGTTATTATGACGCATTACAATATTATTAAATACAGTAAAAGCTCCTTATTCGCGCGGATGTGTTCCGCAAATATGTCGCGAATACAGAAACCGCGAATATGGAATGGTACTTTGTATGGGTATATAGGGGACACGTTCCAAGGTTACAGAACAAAATAAAAATTATAAAATAAAATCAATTAATGAGAGATTTTGAACAATTTCTATTAATTATTGCTGTTAGGTTTAGGCAAGAACTTAAAGAACTAAGTAATGTATTTCTTGTTTTGCCGCTTTTAAGATGTCTTTCAATTAAGATTGATAGTCAGCTGTGAATTCTGCGATAGAATTCCTTATGTTGTCTTCGGATTTCTTGATTCCTAACAGTAATAAATAAAACGAAAAGTGCGCACAAGTTGTACATAGAACTAACTAGAATTAGTGTCTTCCTATACTTCGTTTTCACAGTGTTATTAATCTGTGCAAGGGTCAATCATTGATGTGGGTAGTATTTTACATGTTGTAATGTGGTAACGATCATAAGACAGATTCATTAACATTAAAACAGCGTGATATAGACGCAAACGACCAGCCAACGCGTATAAACGGTCAAGCATTTCTATTTTTACTTTAAGCGGCATAGGAATTTTTTCTCTTCGGTACTAACTTTCTTTCCTTTTACTCGAAATTATAAACTGGAAACAAAGCACGAGAGACATGTGTTATTCAATCAAAATTATTACAGGGAATGACAAGTTGAAACATGAATATACCGATCGTGGCGATGGAGGCATTTATCAAAGTACATATAAGCACGTGATATACAACAGTTCTTAACAATGAACTTTAGGGTTAGTAACAATTAGGTTTGTTTTATTTTGATATTTATTTGTCCATTTGGTTTGAATCAATGTAGTAAAAAAACTACTTATTGTTAATAAAGGACTCTAATCCTTCTAATATTAGTTAGTTAGTTAATCCTTCTATATCGAATGGATCCGCGAATAAAGACATTTTTAGCCGCGAATACACGAACTGTGCCGCATTTTTTTAACCCGTGAATAATGAAACCGCGAATAAAGGAAGCGCGAATATGGAGTTTTTACTGTAACCACACATCTATTATCATATTGAGAAGTTCTTTCAATTTCGCTTTCCAAAAATTATATATCGAAATAACAATACAGTATAGATAAATCACATGTGTAGTTTTTTCTGAAAATTTTGTTTTGAATTAGTTTTACGTTTCGATTATTTACTCCGCATAAAATGATAAGCCTTATGACTGTTACATATAGATTGTAAAGTAAAAATTTAAATTAACATTTTTAATTCAGCAATATTATAATATGACCTTCTGTATTGTGTTCCCGCTTTGATAAGATCCAGAACTGCTACAAGATTGAATAAAGCAATTCTGTTTATAATACGAAAAGATTGTTATTTAATAAATGATCGTATAAAAGTACCGTTTTTCCTCCGTGCACGTAAGAAAGAAAACCCACATTAGACCACTGTTTTGTTCCTGCCAACTCCTAGTACGTGCATCTAGAAAATATAAAAGCTACAGTTTATTTAGTCTGCAAGCAGTAAAATTATTCACGATATTTTTAATTCCTGTCTTTCGGGATTGTTTTCTATCCTTTAAAACCTAGGTCAATTTGCAATTTCAGTTTTATTTTTGAAACTTTCTTTTTTTTATAAATGAAAGGGGATTAATTTTACAAACGTAATAATCAATGGCGTCATGTAGGAGCATAAAAATGTTAATAAGAAGAGCTAACATTTCATTACCAGTTTGTATTTATCTCAATTGGGTATACAACTTTTTAACTTACCAGTTTTACTATCTTATAAAGCGGGTTGGTGAAATTACAAGAATATAAAACTAAAGTACTTCCTTGGAATCCACCCTACCGCGTTTGTTCTCGTGAACTGGTATTAGCAAATTTCAAATTGCAGTCCAGTTGTTTTACTATCCCCGAGAGCAAAGTGTTTCCAACTAATGAAATAAAATCTACTGAGACACTGCTAATCAAATGCTTGAAGATAATTTACATCTAGCGCCTCTATCCTTGTCAAAATGCAATTGATACGGATTTGTTGCTGCACGCCAAGATCCATAAACGAATGAAAACAAGAGAAATTACGTCGTTTTGTTTCAAAATAAGTATGATAATGATATAATACATACTGACTGATTTTATGACAGAGGAAATTCAACTGAATACTTTTGAATTTCTTATTAAATTAAAAGAGAACGCTACTGAGAGCTAAGACATTATTTACGTTTTGAAGCATTTCATTAAACTCCATAAAAATCCTAAGATTCACTAGTGTTTTGAAAACTTTTGTGGTTTAAAAGAAAAATCGTATTCTACCTCTTTATGTAATCTCCCAGCGCTATTTCATATTTGGTAGACCTATATGTTTTCATACCAGCCTAGGGATCGTAACTCATGGTACCCGGTTGACATGTTTCAAATTAGTTGGTAATTGTGAGAAGAGTCCAATGTTGATTCAAAATTGAACTCCTCATATCATAATTTGTTATGATGATCTTGAAGAAGATTTTCGGCCTGTAGGCCGTGGTCGTGAGGCTTGTAGTCTACGTGAATACATCATAATTTGTGTTTTATTCCCACTTAATATTCCTGCTATATGTCGAAACACTTCAAATCACTGAATGCAATTCTATTCCTTGTACTTTTTATAGTCCATACCATACGACAAACCTTACGGGCATGTACATGAACAGGTATTTTGGCTGTACAAAAGAGAGTTTATTTTTGTATATTATATACGAAAACATATTTTTATATGCCTAATTTTGCTAAAAGTGAAATTGTTTAGACGGTGTAATTAAATTCTTCACTTTTTCTGGAATTATGAACTGATACAAATTTTGCTTTCTACTCGACTTCTGCTACAAAAAACTATTTGTTTTGTAGGCGGCCTAATTCCATACTACTTTGTTCTTGAAAATAATATAAACCTAAATTATGATATGTTAAGATTATTGCACAAAGTTGCAAGTTTTTTTAATTTATAAAAAGATAATAATAGTTTTCTTCAAGTTCCCACCATTTTAGACTGGCGAAAATGACAAACAATTAAAGTACCATTTTTTCCGTATATGTAAATCCTATTTATTTTGAAAACTTAATATAGTTAATAGCTAATATATGCTTTAGAAATTATATGAAATTAAATTTGAGAATGAACATATTTGACGCTTCTTTATCGTCTTTTAACTATTATTTATTGCCTTTATTTCATGTCAACATTCTTGCCATTATATGTTAATTTTGTATATTAGTAAAATTTGTACTATCTTATAAACAACTGACTGAATACCTAAATGAATACAACCTTCTAGATCAATTTCAGTCAGGCTTCAGGACAGGATACAGTACAAATACTGCTCTACTAAATATTTGCGAAGACATACGCGAAGCTGCTGATAATCGAAAACTTACCATTCTTACATTACTGGACTTTAGTAAAGCATTCGACACGGTAGACTTGGACTTATTGTTGCATAAACTTAAAAACCTCTTACTCTCTGATAGTGCCAAGAAATGGTTCAATTCCTACCTTCATGAGCGCCAGCAAACTGTTTTAGGAAATCATACATTATGTTCTTCTTGGTCCTTCCGTAAAGCTGAGGTTCCACAGGGTTCGGTACTTGGACCTTTGCTTTTTTCAATCTACATAAATGACATATCTAACTCCCTAAAGCATTGCAAACATAATTTATTTGCAGACAACATGGAAATCTACATCCACACAGACACGTCTTCACTAAATGACGCTGTTACCAAAATTAACGAGGATCTTGACTCACTAATGACTTGGACAGTTAAATATGGACTGCAATTAAATCCTAGGAGGTCACAATCAATCATTATGGGTCACCAGAGACTATTATCTACAATTAACCTAAACACAGTCTCGCATGTGTCACTTAATAGAGTTTAAATCACTTTTAGTGAGACAGTAAAAATTCTAGGAGTATTTATTGACAAAAACTTAAATTGGAATACACAAATAAACCATACATGCAAAACAGTCTTCTCAATAATACATTCATTAAAACACGTAAGAAATTGTTTGCCATTCGCCCTTAGGAAAAAGTTAGTAGAAACACTTGCAATGCCCCATTTTGATTATTGTGACACTCTTTTTACAGACTTAAATATTATTTACACTCAAAGACTTCAACGTGTTCATAATTCTTGCGCACGTTTTATTTGTGGTATTCGCAAATTTGACCATGTTACACAGTCCCTGGAACAATTATCGTGGCTTCGTCTAAGAGATCGTAGAACTGTCCATTCCCTATCCCTTCTCTATAAAATATTTCACACATCGTCGCCTAATTATTTATCACGCCGCTTCATCAGACTATCCGACACACATAATCTTGACACTCGATCCCATCAGCACGTTGTCCTTTATATCCCGCCTCATCACACTGTATATTATTCATTATCTTTTACGGTCTCACTTAGCTAAAACATGGAATTTCCTTCCGCCCTATGTCAGAGACTGTCAAACTATAACATCCTTCAAAAACAAACTAAAGAATTATTTAATAACAAGCTAACTTATACACCTCACTGATAGTATTCTTTTAACAACATTAATACATTTAATTATTTATGAAAATAATATTAATGATAACACTTATCTTTCATTTGTTTTGTTTTAAATATTGTATAATCGTAAAATTAATTTTCTATAACTCATTATTTTTCTTTGTTTTTTATATACATTAAACAGGGAAAATTTAATATGTCTTGCTTGTGTACATTTTATTATTAGTTTTAGTCTTAATTTTAACTAACATTAACTGGTTGCTTTATAGATCATAATACGTATATTATATATTATCTTTTGATCAAATTTTTTACTTCGTGTTTAATATTAGAGTTAATTAAGATTGTTATATTCTGTTGTAATATATGTTTGTCCTGGTGAGTGGAAGAGAAGGCCACATGGCCTTAACTCCACCAGGCTAAATAAATCTAATCTAATCTAATCTAATCTAGAAGGGTAGATTTTGCTCTGTTATGTTTTTTTATTACTACTACATAGGATACTAAAGTCCAGCCACAGATTCACCGGCCCTGACGGTTTCACGACAGTGTTACCGATATGAATATTCAGTGGGAGGGACCGCTTTATGTATGCGGTTAGCAGACATACAGCTGATAACATCTCAGCAATTTCAAACCTTACTATCGTGCTATAGCTGCGTCAAGAGCAGTGATTGGTTGTGGCAGAAGTTTACTCCCATCTCAACCATTTCTTTATTGGCAGTATAGTGCGAATTCTCCCTTTACCTCTCGTATAACCTAAACTTCAGAGCCGGATATTCAGCGGCTGGGGTATACGTAACTCGTGTGCCGTCCCACATTGTGGTTGGTTGCCGCTAAAATTGTTTAGTTGGCAACTTCAATATTCTTAATAGTCCAATACATTTTCTATTGACTGAATCCTTTGTGGCTGGTATGCCGCGTCATCAATCTGGGGAGCATATCCTGCTTATTCTGCCTCCATGTGGCATCACTAACAGGCGGCAGATATTTTGTGGTTACTCGGGGAAGATCTCGTTATTTTAATATTTAATTTATAATTATTAGTGAAGTGAAAATCTATACTTTTAAAATTCATGGTAGAATACCGTTGGGTTTAAAATTGTATTATTTTTTAAAATATGAAAGGCCTAGATTTTAATAGTGTGACGACGTTATAAAACAAAAGTTAAAGTGTTGAGGACGACGTTTTAACAGGTACAAACTTTAAAATTTTAATCAAGTAAAAATGTTAAAATAATTTCAAATAGTGCTTCAATAATATAAGTGTTTGACTATTAAACCAAGGTAATTATAAATTAATCACCAAAATTGTAAAAATATCGCATGGAGAAGATATTTTTAGAAAAATCTAAGCAACTTTAACACAAATAATAAACTTACAGTCTACGTGCACAGTAGTCTATAATAGGAAACGTTCCTGACTACAACCAATCATACTATTGTCTGTCAAACGGATCTGTGCCCCGTAAGACATTCTATCTCTCTCACTTTTCTATCTCTGTCTTGCACTTGCACTCCAGTGTTGTCAACTCCACTCCAACCATGCATTATTCAATATACAAGAGCCATGACACTGGGGGAAGATTGGCAACATTCCTACTCAATAAGTTACCGCGGCTGTTGTTTGACGTAGTGGGAGGGGAGTGCGGTGAAATGGTGTGAGTATAGACGTGTACTTTTCTAAGAACGCCATTAGCGGTATAGAGGCGCAGATCCGTTGGTCCGAGTATACATAAAGTAAATGTTTATGTAAATTTGAATTTTTTTCTAGTTGTTTTTACCTTTTTTTTACCTGTTTGTTAACTTTCTTTCATTATCACATAGACACAAGGACAAGACACACACACACACCCAGACCCAAGGTGGAGATTTAAAATCCCCTACCTCGCCAGGAATCGTACCCGGGTCGCCGGAGGGAAGGTAGGGACTCTACCGACTACGCCACGGCAACATACTTTTTTCTTTCGTTTACGCTGTTCTTCCTTTTTGTTTTACCTTTGTTAACTTTTTTTTTATCTTATTCACAAATACAAACACAAGACAGGACACACACCCAGACCCAAGGTGGAGATTTAAAATCCCCTACCCCGCCGGGAATCGACCTGGGTCGCCGGAGTGGAAGGTAGGGACTCTGCCGACTACGCCACGGCGACAGACTTTTTTTTTCTTGTTTTACCTTTCTTTTTTTGTTTTACGTGTTTGTTAACTTTCTTTAGTTCTCATATAGACACAAAGACAAGACACACACACACACACACACACACCCAGACCCAAGGTGGTGAATTAAAATCCCCTACCCCGCCAGGAATCGAACCCGGGTCGCCGGAGTGGAAGGTAGGGACTCTACCGACTACGCCATGGCGAAGGACGAATGGAGTCCCTCTAGTGGGGAAAAAAAATACTTCTAATTATTTACTACAGTCCAGCCACTGATTCTCCGGCCCTGACGTTTCCACGATAGTATTGCCGATATGGATATTCAGTGGGAGGGGCCACTTTATGTACGAGGTTAGCAGATATACAGCTGACAACAACTCGGCAATTTCAAACCTTACTAGCGCGGTACAACTGCCTCAAGAGCAGTGATTCGTTGTGGCAGACGTTCACTCTCACTTCAACCACTTCCGTATTGGCAGTAGAGGGCGGGTTCTCCCTTTACCCATCGTATAACCTAAATTTCAGAGCAGGAGATCAGCGGCTTAGGTGTCTATGCCGAATTATGAAGCCTCTAGCCCCAAACAATATCTTGAAAACGTGAATGCTGCTAAGGTTTTATTTCTATAAGTTTCAAGAAATCTTGAACAATGCAGAATTATCAAAACGGTTATTTTTAACTTTAATACCTGTTAGGCCTAAATGAAACAACTTGCAGCATTTCTAAAAGTGTCGTTGACAACATCGATACGTGCAACAATACCACTAATACAATTTTGTTTGATTGGAACGGCAAGTCCAATCTGTTGGCTAGTCGTTTTCTGGATCATATACCTCTGGATCGGGAGATCGTAATGTCTTTGTTCCCATGGCGCGACAGCCCTAGACGGCCCTTGGTCAACTAGCCGGCAGGAGTTATAACGTCCATATGTATTAACCACAAAGATGGACGATCATCTAGCCAGTATTGCGGTTACAAATGGTCATCATTTCGGATTTCCTATCCGTTTTACCTGATTTTCTCAACTTATAGACGCTACTCATTGTAGCTACTGTAATTCCTCCATTATTTTCCAAACGTCCCATACTGGCAGAAATTTAATGAAAAAGTTCCTTCCACTATGAGGACCCGAAAGAGCTCAATTCCCGTAGACCTAGTAATTATGTCTTAAACCGTCGGTTAGTGTGCCCTAATAGGAAATGGAAAAGAGACACGGAAACGTCTTGTAGGAAACCCAGTGGAAATGGGGCCAGTAGGTAGGCCACGAATGAGATGAGAAAATAACACTAACCATGATTTTATGAAAGTTAATTATACGAAATTATTGTAATATCGTCCACCGCTGTGGACTCGAGGTAGCGTGCTGCCTTGTCAAGCAAGGGGCCCGGGATCGATTTCCGGTCGGGGCAGTTTTTCTGGGTGAGGTTTTATCGGGGTTTTTCCTTGCCTGTAAGACAAATGTCAGGAAAACTTTAAGGCCCAAACGGTCTCCGAAATCATATGGCCATCATCATCATCTTTATCATCATCATCATCCTTCACTGGTGTGGAAAGCATCGGGAAGCTACCACACCTACATTTTCATAGTAAAGCTGCAAGCATAGCATGAACATGCTATGATTGCAGTGAAGGACCTGCCTTCGGGCAGAATTACTATGGATGGATTGTAATATCTACTCAGGATAGGGGTACATGGAGAGCGTATCCCCGCGCGATCATACACCTCTGAGTTCGATAATCCCAGTTATTAAGTTGTACAACTAACACTCTGAAAAGGTGGCATTAGTTTAACTTGGTTTTATACAAACTATAAGGAGCTTATAATAGTTTATTATGATGCGAGGTTGGGAAGTGGTTTTTACAGAATCGATGAAAAATGTTCAAACCGAGCGATAGCGAGGTTTTTAATTTCCAAGGTTCTGTAAAACACTTTAAAAACGGGCGTTGTACATTATTTTTTGTGCGATGGTATTTTCAAACAATAAATAATAGTAAAATAGTAACATCTTTGTTGGGAATATTTGCGTTCATTATAAACAATTTAGTAACGTTAACAGGGTGGGCAATGTTTATTAGTTGAAACAAAAATAGGCCTTAAGAACAATTATTGATAACATGGCCGCAAGTACGTATTTATTGTTTCATACTGTTTCAAATAAAGTTCAATTCATTCAAAATGCAGTGATTTGTTTCGTATAATGTATATTAACACTACCTTTTGGATAATTTCTGTATATACATTGTACGTAGTATACATAGAGGGCAGTGGTTTTACTTCCCGCACGTGGGTGTAAATATAGTATTACAGTATAGTTATTTAGGTTGGCAACCCCGAAATGTAGGAAGTTGAACTTTCAATAGTGGTCGCCATGGCTGGTAAGTACGACAAAACGCACTATCGAGCAAAAATAATATTCTTTACAATTATTATGAAAGTTTCGAGGTTTCATAACCTCTTCCTTACCTCAAATTGCTGTGTTTGAAGTGTTTTACTGTTTTTTTACTTGTCCCAAGATTTGTCTATAATAAAACATTTTTCATAATAATTATGAATTTTCAAGATTTTATGATGTGCTCCATATCACAGTTCGATTTCGCTTTATTGCCAAAGTCTACTTGTTCAAGATTCATCTAGAACACCCTCCATGTATTTACATTAAGTGAACTGTTCTGAGATATTAAGAACGTAAATGTTTGTACTACATTCCGCGTGTTTCTGGACCGTAGTTCGAACACGATTCTGAATACAAGCTATTTATTCCTAAATCCTACCAACATGTGACAATTTTAAAGTGCGGCAGTAACAACTTAGTTATTATAAAAATTCTATTGAAGTTGTTAAGTAGAAAGAAAATATGTTAATGTTGATGATGATTATGTATTATGTTGCTACGCAAGAGGAATCGGCGATATTTTTATGATATCATACTTTCTGCTTGTCACTAGCTTCAAGCCTTCTTTGCTGAAAGTCATTACAATCACGTTTCTATACCCGGCGATTGAGTTTAATTCTCGTAACGGGACATTACAGCATTACGCTACAAGCTAGTCTAAAAGAAACTCCGTTTAGACAGGATAGAGTAGCAGACTGCATATCAAATAAGCAATCACTGTAATGGTAACAATATAACAAAGCGAGTCATAGCAAAAAGGGGATGTTTATATTTCTAACTAAAGAATGAATACAAATCATTAATGAAAAAGAACAGATCAAACAAAGATCTTCCTAGTGCTTGAAAATTAAAGATCTTGGGAACGATTTCGAAAAATGCAATATTTCTTGTACTAGCCGAAAATTAATTATGATTTTAAAACAGAAATATGTCATCAGTCCATATGTATCTGTATTTCTAAATAGCATTGCAAATACAAATCTTTGGATAAATTTTTGAAATTAATTACAAGCTGTGAGAATTATCCAAAATATGAGGAAGAAAATGAATAATATTCCGTTTACCTCCCCCCATTTCCAAAGAGATCATGCTTTTGTTAAAGATAAATGTTAAGAACGAATTTTAAAAATATACTGGCTCTCGTAAAACCGTGCTTGTTAATAAGTTATGACTTCAGATGGAGCAGCGCACGCCGGGTATTCTTTTACGGATAACTCACAATAACGAATTTTTCCTTTCAGCCCATTTATGCTAAGAAGATCAGGATAAGCAGATTCCCGGTCAACACCGGGTAATCAGCAAGGGGTATCTGATATAATTACGATATATTTTTTTCTCATTTTACTTAAACATAAAAGCACATTCATTTTCGTCTTTCAGCTCATTTATACCAACAAGGCCGGGAGAAGTAGATTTTTGAGCAGCGCCAGGTTATCAGCATGCGGTATCTAGAAATAATTACGATATAAATTCGTAATTAATATTTATTTCACTTATACAACTAAACATATAAACACGTTAATTTTCATTTATTTAAGCGTAGTAGCGCATGGCGGGTATTAGCTGGTATAAAATAAAACAGGTATAATTTTGCCTTGAAATTTTGCCTGTTCTATTGAATTGGTACTGCCACTTTTACCACCTCTATCAACAACAATTTTGTAGTGTCAGTCATGATTATTCAAATATGTGGAATTTTGTTTTAAATCGCATAAATGAAGGAAAACATTCACTTCAGTGAATTTTATAATCAAATCGTTATAGTAAATGTTTATCAGGGAGTTTGTTTGCCATTTATTCAAGTTTTCTTTGGTTGACATTTGCTTTTTATTTATCTTATAGTCGTAAGTAGAAGTTAACTTACCCCAAATTTAAGGAGAGGAAATATATCATTCGTTCCTTGGAAGTAAAGACGAACCAAGTTTGCGTCGTCAAACGAGAATATAAATCACTTGTCATAATCAATCATCCGCTGCTCCACTTCGCGTTTCTGATAACTAAGCAGAGAATGCATTTATTGAATTCTTGAAAATATTTGAAAATCTGTTTCACGTGTCAGGTGTGAGAATCTAATGTAATACAGATAATTGCGATTTTACTACACATATTAATATATGTGAATATACTAATGAGAATTTGATTAAATTAGTTTAATGCATAAGTAACCTATTATTACGTAAAACTTTTCTCATTAGAGGATTGCCACAAGATCAAAGTGATACAGACAATTAATTTTCGAAATTCATGAAATATATTTTATAAATGTATTTAAAAAATTGAAATTGGAATTGAAGTATGTTCTATAAAGTAGAAATTTTGTGAAGATGGTTTCTTAAAATTGAAATTGACACTCAAATGTTAGCGATGGTAATTTTAATAAAGTAACCTTTGCCCAAATCTAAGAAAATCCTGAATTTAGCTAGTAATCATAAGTAATGCCACGAGTGATTTCCAAATTTATCTAGAGAATTTGGAAATCAAGAGTGGCATTTGTTAGGACTATTTAACGAATAAAATTAAGCTGTATACTCACTAATCGTTATTTAACTATAGTTATTTTAAATATTTACATATTTAATGTAAACGGCGATGTTTGAAAACAAATGAGAAACGATTGATACGCTTCATTTTCCTCTTTTGTTCATCACTGCAACCAGAGCATAATATTATTTATTGCCAAAGAATCGCAATGTTGAAAGAATGCACCCTAGTGGAGAAATTTATAACCAACGTTATAGGTATTAACTAATTTCTGATGTCGTATTGTAAATATGTCAATTACATTTTTCTCGAAAGTCATTTCCCGGAAAATAATTCGTTTAAGAAAGCGCAAACAGTGGTTTCTTTCTTTTTTTTTTACGTATAATCAATTGTTACAAATGTTTTTATATAATCTCTCATATGCGCTTTCTGTTGGCATTCATGCACTATATATACAATTTGGTAGCCGTATTTCTTAGAGAGTCAGTCACTGCAAAATAATGCTATGACCTATTCAGAATGTTAAAAAAGGAGGTGCATTCGCTATTATGATAAACTTAGGTTGGTAAATTCTAGGCGAAACTCGACTGTGATTGATTGTAAATAAAAAATCATTGAAATGTGATTGATCATTGACTCCCATTTGGGGCATGTAATAGTCAACTCTTGGCTCACAAATAGCCTGACAATGCAAACTACAATGTTCAATTTACTTAATATTTGTAATAAAACAATATAACAATTCTAAGTAGTGATTACTTAAATTTGTGTTTAATTGCACAGTATTACACTAATAAATTACATGATTTTGTTTTCAGTGCGGTGCGACGCAATCAAATAACTGGTAATTGATTGTAAATAAAAAATCATTGAAATGTGATTGATCATTGACTCCCATTTGGGGCATGTAATAGTCAACTCTTGGCTCACAAATAGCCTGACAATGCAAACTACAATGTTCAATTTACTTAATATTTGTAATAAAACAATATAACAATTCTAAGTAGTGATTACTTAAATTTGTGTTTAATTGCACAGTATTACACTAATAAATTACATGATTTTGTTTTCAGTGCGGTGCGACGCAATCAAATAACTGGTAAGTGATGCTAAAATTTCGCCAATTTAAGGGTTATTATTTTTATTTAAGGATATTTAATTATTTAGACAAAATTATTTAATATTTCAGTTAAGGGCCTCAAAAGCTATAATGAATTTTAGGATTCTTATCTTTGTGGAAAGCAACAGGAAGCTACCACACCTATGATTCCCTAGTAATACTGCAAAACATGACATGAAAGTGCTATGATTGTAGTGAAAGACCTTCCCTCGAATTACTATGGAATGGAATCTTTATATACCGGTATACAATACTTCTGCAGATGTGTTTGTCGCTGAACTCCTCCCATTGGACCGACTTTGATGAAATGTTTTGTGTGTGTGATTGAGTGGGTCCCTCGATGGTTTAGGTTTACAATTCCCGCTTCTAAAACCATTATGGGGCGTGCCGTAGCATAGTGGTTAAGGCACTGCGCTATAAGCCGGAAGGTCGAGCGTTCGAGTCCCGGTGGGGTTAGGATTTTTAAACTGACGGCACTATGGACCTGGGGTCGACTCAGCCTCTAACGGAAATGTACCAGACGATTATTCTGGGGTTAAAGGCGGCCGTCACGCAGGGCTGACAACCCGGCTGACATGAAGTGCCGGTTGTCCAGAAAAGTGGGAGCCTTAACCTCCCACTACCCCAAAGCCCTCCTGATACCTGTAGTGGGATCACTATTTTATGTACAAGATAAAGAAAAAAGTATTGACATTATAAATTTAAATAGATAGAGAAACATTAATTATTACACAACAGGTAACTGTATAAGCGTGACTTAAAAGTGCCAAGTGTGCGGCAACCTCTGATATCTTGAAGAAGGAAATTCCGGCAGCGAGCAGAGGCTACTGTGAAGGAAGTAGAATAAGAGGAAGTCCTATGAAGAGGGATTGTTAGCAGACTGTTATCTTGTGACCTAGTGTCAATATTGTGGTAAGAAGATAATTTCCCAAATCTGGAAGCAAGGTAACTGGGATCGAAGGAATTCAGAAGCTTGAAAAGTAGTGAAAAAGAGTGCAATATTCGTCTGTCAGTAAGACGGAGCCAAGAGAGGTTATTGAAGTGTTCGGAAATATGGTCATAACGGCGGGTATTGAAAATTAATCGAACGCAAGCATTATGAATACGTTGCAGTCTCTGCGACAAGTCATGGTTTAGATCATTATATATATATAAGGTCACAATAATCGAAGTGTGGCAACACAAGACTATGCACACTGATTTGTTTTAATGAAACTGGGAGAAAATTCTTTAAACGTCTAAGATAATGTAAGATGGAGAAAGTATTTTTACATACATGATTCGCTTGTGTTTCCCAGGTTAAATTTGCATCTAGATGTAGTCCAATATCTATTACTGAAGAAGAATAAGGGGCAATTATATTATTTATAGTAATGTTTGGAAGTGTAGCTATATCAAAGGTTGTAAGCTGTCTTTGTTGTCCCATTAGAACTACTTGTGACTTATTAGGAATTAGAATTAGACCGATACTTGAAGACCACTTAAAGATGAATTTGAGATCGTCATTCATTTTCGTCAAGCAGTTATGGAGAGAATGAGTAGGTGAATGTAGGTAAATTTGGAGATCATCAGCAAAGAGGTGATAACGGAAATGCTTTAGTACAGTGGTAGGCTATTTATGTAGATTGAGAAAATAAGAAGTCCGAGAACACTGCCCTGGGGGACTCCCGCCTACTCGTTGCGCCAAGACGAAGATCTAGAGTATAGTGAAACGTATTGTTGACGACCGTGCAGGTATGAGTCGAACCAGGATACAGCGCTGTCAGACAAGTGTAGGTACTTGAGCTTTATCATAAGTAAGTCGTGCTCTGCTATGTCAAAAGCTTTGCTGAAGTCAAGTAAGGTTGAAGGATTCAATGCACGTCTGTCACGAATTCCTTCAGTATTTTTTTAACAATGCTGTGGTTGTGATATTACCAGATCTAAAGCTAGATTGATAAGGATCAAGGAAGTAATTTGCTTGGAGATATTCAGTCATTTGCTTATGTACAATATGTTCCAGGGCTTTAGATAATGTTGGAAGGATGCTAATCGGTCGGAAGTCTTTACAGGTGGTATGTGTACATATTTTAGGCATAGCTCGAACCCTAGACTGTTTCCATACAGTAGGGAAGATAGAAGTTATATGGGAAGCATTAAAAATATGAGTCACTGTGGGTAGTATAATGTCAATAATTGTATTTAACATTAAAATGCTGATATCATCTGTTCCTTGTGCTTGGATTTATTCCGCTTGAGTGCTTTTTTAACGTCTATAGGCGAAATGTCGTAAAAGTAAAATTGATGTGTTCCTATATCGGGGTGGGGATAAGTCTTTAAGAATGTTTATTTTAGTCTTGTTGTCTGTAGGTGTCAAGGGTATTGAGGTAAAATGCTCATTGAAATCATCTACTGAAATAGCTATAAAGTAAGTTGGGGCATTCAACTGTCCAAGTCCCAAGCGGATTACTTTTACCAGCCATATGACTGAATTGTGTACGGAAGTGTCAATGATAGGAGCATTCTTCTTTGGTTATACCGAATAACTAGGGGAAATAAGCCTGAATACTAGACAAGATGATACCAATAATTAATAACTTCCATTTCTTATTTCTTTATGAAACAAATTATTTATATGCCTACCTAATCATACCTCTACACTTTTTCCATGATATCGGTAGATATCCTATATTTCCAATGTTATTAGGCCAACAAACTGAATATTTGCTCAATGCTGTCTTACTTGTAAATTCTCCCCCTACAGGGGAGAAATCCAACCATATTAATTCAGTTGCACTCGTTTTGGGTTAAATGTCAAAGTGGCCCGTGGTCGATGTTCCACCTCATAGTGACATCTAGGATACCAAGGTAGTACTAGGATGGGAAAATTCCATATATTTTGCTTAGAGGACTTTTTATTCAGGCTTAACAATCGTTTACAAGCTTGAAAATCTTCAGACTGGGATCCCACACGGAGGACATTCTCCTTAGATTTTTTCATCTCACAAATGTCCATCGATCCCGTCCGGGTTTGAGCCCGCGGTCCTCAGGATCAGAGGCAAGTAGCATAATAACCACTAGACCACCCGGTCAATGCTTATTTAATATATTACAATTATGATAGGTCCTCCCATATTACGTATATAGACATGTGCTAGGTAGGCCTAATATTATATTATTTTTATTTCGTTCATTTCGAGTATTAGAAAGCAAAACACATTTTCTTAGAAGTTTAAATGTAAATAGTTATGACACAATCCATACATCAGGTTTGTTTACATTACTCGTAGCCTACAACTGAAACTTTGCTCGAATTTATTCAGTCCTACTTTATTCTCTTTTGGTCTTACAGGAGTTAACATTTTATGTCTCTAGGACACGCAGCTGGCCCATTGCTAAAATATCCAACATGGAGGACTAGGTAATTCGTCATCGGTTTTGTCTTCTAGCCTTTAGAGAATCAACACCGAGCTAAAAGGCAGCAGCTGTTAGTTTAGGTTCTCTTCGGGTAAAAACAGCAGTAATAATAAAATAGTAAATATGAAATTGAATATAATAATCATTTAGTTTCAGGTTTACAATATATATATATACAAATGTTTGTAGATCTAACAAAAATTATTCAGTATTCTTTATTCATTATTCCGTATTTTTTAAAGCTCAGTTTGATTTTAAAATTAATATTTTAATATTTGAACTAATATTTTTTTATGCCAGAAAACAAACAGAAAATCACATTGTCTGAGGTCTGTAAATATTAATAACAAAAATAAAGTATTCATATACACTTTCAGTTATAACTCTATGAATTCTCGTCAAGATTTGCTGGATATTATGTTTCTAATAATGTTCTGAAAATATAAATTTTAGAGAAGGTTACAGTGATTTGTCCCACTTTGTACTTGACATACAAAAAACCTTACATTGTAAGAAAACAGAAAGAATTTAACTATGTTCTTATGCATATTTTTAATAAGTAATTAATTATATTAAAGCAATAATTGAGTTATGAGTAAGAATTGGTAAATTAAAAAGAAATAAGAATTAAAATATAAAATTTACCTATATACGTATTATTAACGGTTGTCCAGTTGCTGTTATCACTCTCGCCTACACATCCTCACACCAAAGTCGAAAAATCTGCTTCCTCCATGTCATCACTGATATTGCGCGCCTCCATCTGTGTTCCTAAGCAATTCAATGAAAATATCATACCAAGGAATATATTATTTTTAAATGTTACATTTAATTATATTTAAAGTAATTAGTTTAAAGAGAGAGGAGTATAAATAATAAATTTAGACTTTACATATATGTATGTAATATATATATATATATATATATATATATATATATATATATATATATAGCCAGTAGTCAGGCAGCATATTATTTGTATAGTCCAGATAATAACGGAAGGAAAGAGTGGAGAATGCTGAGTTTGCAGTGAAAGACCTGCTCTTGGCCAGAACACTATGTACATATGTAGCTATGTATGTATATATATAGATATATATATATGAATAAGAAAGTTTTCTTGGGTTTTCCGCGTCTTGGATTCAAGTTCGGCCCCTGGCCACTGACTCCGACGTTTCGGCATGATCCCACATGCCATTATCATTCCTTGATAATGGCATGTGGGATCATGCCGAAACGTCGGAGTCAGTGGCCAGGGGCCGAACTTGAATCCAAGACGCGGAAAACCCAAGAAAACTTTCTTATTCATACTTATATCCGCGAAAATCTGCAATATAACATATATATATATATATATATATATATATATCCATCCATCCATAGTAATTCTGCCCGAGGACAGGTCTTTTACTGCAATCATAGCATTTTCATGCTATGTTTTGCAGCTTTACTAGGGAATTGTAGGTGTGGTAGCTTCCCGTTGTTTTCCACACCGGTGAAGGATAATGAGTATAATGAGATGATAATGATAAGGATGATGGCCATATGATTTCGGGGACCGTTTGGGCCTTAAACGTTTTCCTGACATTTGTCTTACAGGTGAGGAAAAACCCCGATAAAAACCTCACCCAAGAAAACTGCCCCGACCGGGATCGAACCCGGGCCCGCTTCGTGACAGGGCAGCACACTACCTCGAGACCACAGCGGTGGACTATATATACATATATAATAGATATCCATCCATCCATAGTAATTCTGCCCGAGGACAGGTCTTTCACTGCAATCATAGCATTTTCATGCTATGCTTTGCAGCTTTACTAGGGAATTGTAGGTACGGTAGCTTCCTGTTGCTTTATAATAGATATAATACTCTAAAAATGAATTTTAAAAATTAAAGTAAAATGATCCCACAACAGGCCTCAGGAGGCCCTTGGGGTAGTAGGAGGTTAAGGCTCCCAGTTTTTCTAGACAATCGACACTTTATGTCAGCCGGGTTGTCAGCCCTGCGTGACCGCCGCCTTTACCCCCAGAACAAGCGTCTGGTATTCATTTCCGTTAGAGGCTGAGTCGACCCCAGGGCGATAGTGCCGCCAGAGGGTTTGGGTCAGTTTAAAAATCCTGACCCCAACGGGACTTGAACCCTCGACCCTCCCATTTTACTTAACATATTTCTCTATAATCACATAATGCTCCTGATTTATGTTCAGTATAATCAGGAGTGTTGAAATGTTAGATAACTGAATGAAAATAAAAATGAATATGTAGAATTTGTGACGTCTGCTTCTAACATGCATACGAGCGTGAGGGCAATCTGTTGCGAGGATGGAGGCGAATGAGAAATGGCAGCCGTCAGCATAAACCCGGCTTTATGTGAGATTTGTGCACTAGGGAATCAGATACCAGGTTAGAGGTGAAGATGGAGAATAGAGAAAAATCTGTTTATACTGTATGAAGGAAACCTAGTTCAAATAAGGCTTTACTTTCAAAGAAGCATACAGACTGTTTAAAAAAGATCGTTCGATACATTATACAAAAAGAAGTTATGATTAATGATTTATGTTATATATTTTGTACGAGTATGTCCACCGTTTAAACCTCCAGAATCAAAAATCTGTAGAAATAAATAACTGAAAACTAGTAACAAACTGTTAAATTCTCAACTTGATTTGAATGAATCCCCTTTGTTAAATTTAAAAATTTTAATAAATATTGTTGTATTGTTGCTTAGAACAATTGGAACACAATTCATAATTTAACATGTCTGAAGAAGGTACAGTGTACCGAAACAGCTGTCGCTGAATTATATAATAAGTATGAAAATCAAATAAAACTACTTTTTATTTGTATTTAATAAAAAATATGATTCTTTACCTAAGCATTGGTACTGTACGAAAATTTTACTTACGCTATGCATACGCATGATCAAACACAATACATCACAAAAACTAACTCACTGCCACTCACAGATCCTAAAATTTCCGCGCGGATGTACTCTTTCCATAAATCGCTATCCTGAGCCAATGCTTTTCCCATCATTCACTGTAAAATTTAGTTCCCACAAATCAGGTTAATGTTGTTATCCCATCTCATAATCGTCCTATTTAGTGGGCGTTTCCCCTCTGATTTTCCTACAAGTTTACATGACCCTTTTTTATTCCTCATTCGTGTCACGTGTCCTGGTCATCTTGTTTTACCTGAATTAATTGTTCTTATCATCTCTGATTTCCCATAAATTCATGCTATTGTAGTTTTCGCAGCTCATCTATTTGTACATCACTCTTTGGTCAAAAAATGTAAATAAGTATTTTATTCTCAAATACTCACATGTTTTCATCTCTTGAAGTAATAGAACGATTTTGCATTCATATAAGCTAGTAACATGGAAGAATTATATTTTTATATATTTTTAGTATAACTTTTTTGAGAGAAGTTGGGATTACAAGAGTTCCTGTATTGCATACTACCATGCATTTCCAGAGTTGAGTCTATTTGTAATATCTTTCTACAAGTCTTTCCTGCTAGAAATTATTGTTTCCAATTGCTTGAATTCTGCCACTTCTTCAAAATTTCCTATAATTTTTGTTAGTTGTCCCATTTAGTATTGTATTCCACATGACATTATATATTCACTTCCAGCCCCAGAGTTTTATGTTTTTTAATAGAATTTCCAAGTTGACCTATTGCATTTCATTAATATCGATATGCATATTCATTTACATACACTTTTTGTCCTCAGATTTAATTGTACCAGTACAAAATTAAATACTGGATTTCTGAAGTATTTGAAAACTGTTTCCTTACTAACGTGAATCTTACTTCTCTACTCCTGATGTTTTTAAATACATTCGAAATGTCTAACTTTTAGGAATTCCATATTCTAGCAAGATACTATACAACTTCTCTATCTGAACGCAATAGTATGCCTTTTTGAACTCCACGTATAGTTGATGGATAGTGCCTTACAATCTAATTAAACCCAGGAAGTTACTACAGACCTTACGGGCTACGCCAGTGTTCCCCCTACGTTGCCAAACTCATAACAGCATTTGTTTGTTTAGGGAGGGTGGAGGGGGAAGGGTAGCAGTACTTTTCCCAAATGTTTGTACTATACATTGAAAAAACATAGTTTTTCTTTTACGGCATGCAAACTTTCACACCGGATTGTACAGGTCCGCACGAGCTCACTGACGAGTGGTAACTGTTTTTTTAAGAGGGGATGGCTTGGACGGCTACAACTTACAACTATGTACCTGATGTGCTGCAATCTTCAGTTTTATATAAGGATTTCTATCAAGAAAATAGTGTTAAAATGGCAACACACTTCCCTATTGTAAACACACAGTAACTTCCTGGGTTGAATCAGATTGTAACATTTCTAATACTACAAATGAAATAATTTTTTTCCTTGTTGAATTGGAAGATTGAACTAATATTATAGGACCTATAATTGTAGATCGATAATAACACATATGATTCATGAATTCTCCATCACATTCTTTTCACAAAACACAATTAACTAGCTAACTCACTGGCGCTATCGAACCCGTAGGCTCATGACCGCGCGGACATAAGCTCTCCATACATCCCTATTCTGAGCTAATATTTTCCAATCATTCCTTGTATAATCTACTTCCCTCGAATCTTGATTGTTATTTTCCCATCTCATACTTGGTCTACAAACTGGGCGTTTTCCCTCTGGTTTTCTTACAAGAAGCTTCCATGCACAATTACAGATATTTATAATTTTGACGAGTTGTAACAAACTATAAACTGAAGTCTCTTCAGGCAAAATAATGCACTGCTCAAAACAATTAGAGGAACACAATGAAATATGCAAATATTTTTTCAGTGGATAAAGGTACAAACATGAAATTAATAAAGTACATTATTTGTGGTTATTTATTTATTTATTTATTGCTCATGTCAGTAAAAACAAATGAATAACGCTGACAATTAACTTTTCAAATAATTCCGCTATGTAAGCAATTGAATCTTGTGTTTATTTTTCAAAGTTAAACACTCGTTGTATAGAGTTAGTATCGTGTATGGCCTCCACGACATTCGATGACACTTTGGCACCTTCGTGGCATGCTCCCAATAAGATTCTGGATTTCCTCTTGCGGGATATTCTCCCATTCCTCCTTCAGAGCATCTCCAAGTTGCTACAGAGTTTGTGGAGCTTGATGTCGGTTCCTGACCTTCCTGTCTAGAAGATCCCACAAGTGTTCAATAGGGTTGAGGCCTGGCCTGACCGCTGGCCACTCCATTACCTCAATTTCAATCCTCCTCAGGAAGTCCCTGGGGACAGCCGCAGAATGTGCCCTGGCATTATCCTGTATAAAGAGAAATCCAGGGCCTACTCCAATGACAGCAGGTACTACATGCTCTTCCAGAACGTGCTCGATATACCGGACAGCATTCAGTCGCTGGGGAACAAGTACAAGGTCCGTACGATTGTTATACATAACTCCGGCCCACACCATTATGGAACCTCCTCCGAATCTATCAATTTCTTGTACAGCCTCTGCAGAAAATCTTTCTCCTGGCCGTCCCCACACCCTCAATCGACCATCACAACACAACGTGTAAGACGATACCTGGATTCGTCCGAGAAGAGCACAGACTCCCACTGGTTCAGGTTCCAATCACCATGGTTTTCAGCATACGTACGTCTTACTGCCTTATTCCCATTTGTTAAGCGTGTTTTTTTAACGGACCTTCTTAGACGAATATTCTCTTTCCTTAATCTGTTCCTTATGGTTTGGTCTGAAACCCGGATTCCAGAAGCCATATGAAGGTCATTCTGCTGGTTTTTGCAGTTCTTGTACGCTGTCGAAGAGCAGAAAGAACAACGTATCTGTCATCCTGGGGGCTTGTTTTAAATTTACGGCCCTGGCCACGTCTTCTACAATACTGACCTGTCTCTCTGTGACTGTTGCCTAACCTGGACATCACGGAAGGAGAAACCCCACGCTCTCTAGCCACTTGTCGCAGAGATTGACCTTGTCGTAAAAGATGTAGAGCATGATACACTTCAAACTCATTTCAATGCCTCATTTTGTCAGAGACTTCAATAAACAAGGCAATAATCAGCATTCGTCACTATAGCAACATCAGGAAGCTTACCAATTAGAAGTGACCAGTGCCTTCCAAAATAAAAACATTCTCTATATTTGTTGTTTGAGGTACTTTCTCTGTATTTAGGCCATGGATCTTTAAAATTTGTATCCAATGATAAAATTAATAATTCAATTTACATGTTGTCCAACTTTCAGCATCACAAAAAACAATTACTTATTCAATTTATTACAAGTGTTCCTCTAATTGTTTTGAGCAGTGTAGTTAAATGGTGATTATACGTATAACGATAATAGTGATAAGTTAATGAGGACTGCTAATTGATTTGCGCGAAAAGTTAAAAAAATTAAACACAATATTATTAAGGAACTTTTGCACTTTCGATTTTCTGGAGTATCTAGAGTGACCAACGCTAGTCAGCTATCATGTGTGTGTTCCGCCTGCCTCGATATATTCCATTCACTATATATACTTATTTGGGGAAGTGTTCACCCTGCGCTTCACTAATAGCACCAAGACTTGATGGAAATAAATTTGAAAGCAAGTGTAGGGAGCGGAACGGGCCAACAGACCCATACCTTGAAGAAGAAGATGAAGATGATGTGTAGAAACTTCAATATTACACTCATGGTCATTCCAAAATTTAATTACATTATAATATAAGATGTGGTACGCAGATCAATAGGGGCACTCTTTGTAATAATATGGAATTACTTATTGCTAGTTTAATGCTATTGATTTGTGTATTAGTGGGGTGTAGCTTTCTTAACTGTGGAATTTTTTTTTTCATTACGGTTGAGACATGACTTTGAATGCGCAGTGGACAAAATCCCTCCCCTAGGTTGAGGATAGTGAAACGGTACATGTGTATTCATTATTTTCTATGCTATTGTACTGTCAGTCTGAAAGTTATTAGGCCTAGTGATACGTTGATGTTAGAGTGTTGCGTTTAATGCTTATATTGAAATTCCACCAATCTATGTTATTCTTAATTTAACATTACCATCGTATGTACGTTTACGTGTCTCAAGCCACCGAGCCTTATAGTGGCACCATTTGTTGAGAGAGGACATTTATACTTTGGACCACATTGATACTATTTTGGCCTTACAAGAACAAGCATAATTTCTTGAATGAGGAATCGGCTTAATGTAAGGCGAATGTTGACGAAAAGACATATCATTCTCTCACACAATCATACTTAACAACGCAAATATAATAGGATGATTATGGTGGTCAAATGGAGTTTGGAGACTATTTGAGCCTTAAGTTTCCCAAAATTTATCTTACAGGTGAGGAAAATGAGCTGCAAATTCCTCACCAGCAATCCTGTCCCTTCTGGGAATATAACCTGGGCCCGCATTTCACGCGATGACGTTATCCTGAAACCACAACGGTGGATGAAATACCACCGATTACGGTAAATTAAACAAGTGAAAAGTATAGCACAGAAATATTTGAGAACTAGTATGAACGTTCGTAAATTTATCAAACAAAAAGCGGACGAAAGAATGTCGAAAACTAATAAAAATTTAACTAAGAGGAAATAAGGCAATTAAGTGTTTTAAAAAATTCCTTAGGAACAATACTGAATTAGTGCTGTAAACTTAATGAAGTATTGGCTGCTGACTATGCGGGCCAATATTTCTCATATTCCCGTTAAAGAAAGAATCGAAAGAAACTAGATTCGATTCTAGAATGTTTTGAAGAGGATTCATGTCATTTACAATTTAAATCAAACCGGCGGTGGTCTAGTGATTATGTTCCTTACGTCTGGCCCCAAGGATCGGATTCAAGTCCAGACAGGGTCGATGGACTTTTAGGATGAAAAAATCCAAGAAATAAGTCATCCGGGAGAGACTTTTATCCGTGTGTCCCGAAAGTGAAGATTTTCAGACTCGAAAAAGAACATTAATCTGTAAACAGAGATTTCTAAGCAATATTTACCTACTTTGTTCCTTCCAATTAATACCTTAGTTGCCTACTATGTGTCTTTTCAAGCGACATGTCGAGTACATTTCACTCTCGACATCTGTAGGAAAATAAGCTCAACTAAGTCAGACTGGCGATAAGAATCCTCAAAGGTGAGACTTGGGCTGTAAGAGTCATAGAAGGTTGGATGGATTGATGGACAGACAGATGGGGAAAAAAATTAAATAGGGGAAGGTTGTGTATTTTGGGCCACTTAACTTAAAATTCGAGTAACGCCTTTAATTCTATTTAGAAAATTACAAATTTTATGAATGATGAATAGTACACAGTACTGATTGCTTTTATGATAACTGCGTCGTATAATACTTTTCAGAAAAATTTTAAAAATTATGTTTACATAAATGATGATTCCGTGTAATTTGGGCCGAGGTCGTGTAATTTGGGCCGATGAATCGTGTAATTTGGCCCGATGTCTTATAGGTTGTACATGCAAATATATTTTTAAAATAAATCACTTAAAAAGTAATACGAGTAATTATAAGTAAGAGAATACATTCTCTTTTCGGGATTTATAAATCTGTAGTACAATCTGTCCTCATTTGTGTTTCTGAAACAATTATCGAAACACGAGAAATAAATACACGTAGATAAATAATGAACACATGTGAATTTTGAGATCACTTCTTGGATTCACAAGGTCAGATCATGGAAGAAATACATTAAAAAAATTGAAAGTCCAAAATATGTTAAATGATATAACCAATAGTAAAAAATTAAGAATAATAAATTAATAATAATAATAAAAACAGCAATAACAGAGAGCCATAGTTGAACTAACTTATTGTCGAACACAAAATTAACTAATTAATTAAAATAATCATAAGAGATTATTAACGTGCACTAAACAATATAAACGTTTTCTAATACTAAATTTAATAATGTTAGAAATATTAGAAATAAGTACTAAAATAATAATTATATTAGTAAAATAATCTTATGTCCGAGCGGCCATGAACCTACGGGTTCTATAGAGCCAGTGACTTAGTTTGGTAGTAAAGTAATTCTAACAAAAAATATATAATAAAATTATTTTAGTTATGTTCATTATTATAGTAGAAATAAATTGATTAATAATAATAAGTCCACCGCTGTGGTCTCGACGTAGCGTACTACCTTGTCACGCAGCGGGCCCGGGTTCGGTCCCCGTTCGGGGCAGTTTTTCTGGGTGAGGTTTTTATCGGGTTTTTTCCTAACCTGTAAGACAAATGTCAGGAAAACTTTATGGCCCAAACAGTCCCCGAACTCATATGGCCGTCATCATCATCCTTATCACTATCATCCTTCACCGGTGTGGAAAGCAACGGGAAGCTACCACACCTACAATTCCCTAGGAAATCTGCAAGCATGGCATGAAAATGCTATGATTGCAGTGAAAGACCTGCCTTCGGGCAGAATTACTGTGGATGGATGGAATAATAATAATAATTATTATTATTGTTATTATAATAATAATAATAATAATTATTATTATTATTATTATTATTATTAACAATATATAACTAAAAACATTTAATGCTCTATCTCAGATCCAGATAACGAACTCTAGACGAGGCCCAAATTACACACTCTCATGAGGCCCAAATTACACTCCATGTATCATTTAATTAAAAAAATACGTATCATAAAAATTATAGTAAATACGATACTGAAATATTAATAAAACGTACTCTGAAATATTAGCAGCAGTTTAACTAAAAATACACACACTTGACTTAACCACTAGCTTCAGGAAACTGTTTCACTTTGAACTGAAACCTTTTAGTGAAAATGGACAATATAATATTTTCTTCGTTGCCTCGAAACCTTGAGGGATACAAAAAAACAAATTTCAGGGGGTGAAGTACTGCTAATTGCCTTGCTAATCCCGTTACAATCAAGGGGTGAACAAACTTGGAAATACCAAATTTTAAAAACCCAAATTACACATCGGCCCAAATTACACGGATCTACCCTATTAAGAAAACCAATATAAAAATTGAAGATATCGGATATATGTCAAATAAAACATGATTTCAGGAAGAAAATTGTCGTGTGTGGAATTTTATATTGTCAGCGTAGAAAATTCAGAACATAGTAACTGAACATGATATTTAATTAATATAACATTAACACCCAATACTGTATTTTTAAAAAAAAGTTATTCCTGTTTCTTCCAGTTCTAAGGAACTGTACGAGGTGATAGCTCTTCAAATAATTTTCGACTCAGGGTTAATAGTTTCGTTACGAATAGTATTTACTGAGACACGCTACTGCTAAGCATTCCTACCCCAACCTCTTTGGTTCCTTGCGCAAACTTTAAAGGTCATGTTTCAACTCAGGTGGAACAGCCTCTATCTTCTGAAATGCTATTTACAAAATTTCAACTAATACTTATTTTTGTCAGCTTTTATTTTGCCAAGAAAGATTGTTATAACATTACACCAAGCATCTTTAACCAAGGTGTTTATGGTTTCCAAAATATATATTGGAAATTCTGTACAAAATTTGATACGATTTTTATTATTATACTATGTTCCAATCATACACCATGCGCTTGCGTCAACAAACGCGCGAAGCAGTTTACACTATGGATTCACGGGATGCAGCCAATATATACACGGTATTTAACGGACCTAAACCTAATCTAACTAAATTTAAATATTCTAACCTGTGAAAGACCAACCTAAAAGCTGTTCTTACGCAATTTACTGTAAGCACACTAGCCTGTGAAAGAATACAACGCCCAAAAATAAATAGTAAATTCTGAAATTCTGAAGTATATGTGTACCGTTAATTTGTACATACACATATTTTGATTGCACTGGAACAGTCTTTGTTATTGCATAGAATATTCGTTAAAATAAATCGTCTTCATGCTACGTATGTAGTCAAATATCAAAAAAATATTAAAATAATCGTTAGAAAAAATTTAAAAATCATTGTAAATGTTGGGAAATAATTTGAAAACTGAAATCCTAAGAATAAAATTTGACAGGAGTTTATTGATGTTAGAGAAGATGGAAGAAAGAAGAAAATGAAAAAATAGCAGCACAAAAGAAGCCAAAAGAAACTACAGGAAACTAAACAACGAACTTAGAAGAGTAATTGACAAGGCAAGGGAAGAATGGATGTAGCAGAAATGTGAAGAACTAGAGAATCTGGAGAGGAAACGAAAATATGATTTAATGTACCAGGAAGCTAGAGTCTTGGACTATGGAAAGAAGAGCAGGAAACTATGTTGCTGATTGAGGACGAAAATAATGAAAAAATAACAGACAAACAGGGAATTATGAAAACATGGGGAAAATATGTAGAAGAGCTATATGAGACAAATCGTCCGGCTAGCTTGGATCTTGGATATAGAAAATGAAGAAGACGTATCAGAAGATGAAAAAGGATTTTCAATTCTGAAGGAAAAAGTTGAACTAGCAATGAAGGAAATGAAAAATGGGAAAGCAGCCGGGGCACATGGAATCCCCATTGAATTGGTTAAATGCTTGGGTGAAAGAAAGAAGGAAATTCTGCATTTATGTAACAAGATATATAAAGAAGGTGAATGGCCCGAAGAATTGACTGAGACACTGTTAATACCAATAGCGAAGAAAAACAATGCAAAGAAATGTAAATAGTTCAGGACTATCAGCTTGATATCACACTGCAAAGATTCTCCTGCGAATACTGAATCGACGTTTACGTTCTACGATGGAAAGCGAATTGGAAGAAGAACAGTTTGGCTTCAGGAAGGGGAAGGGTACAAGTGATGCAATTGGATTGATACGAACAATAGGAGAAATATATATAGAAGATAAAGACGTTTATGCAGTAATTGTTGACCTGGAAAAGGCCTTTGACAGAGTAAATTAGAATAAACGCCTGAAGATCTTGAAGAAAATTGGCGTGAACTGGAATGCGAGGAGGTTCATAAGTAGTCTTTATATGAAACAGTGAATAAAAGTGAAGATAGGAGAAGAAATGTCAGAGGGAAGAGAAATTGGAAGGGGGTAAGGCAACGATGTCCTCTATCACCTACATTTTCAACATCTACCTGGAAGACCTAATGAAGAACTGCTTCAGCAATACGGGAGGCGTAAACATGGGACGAAGAAGAATAAAGTGCACAAGATTTGCTGATGATATGGCTTTGCTAGCAGAAGATGCAATGACACTGAGAAACATGTTGATGGAGCTGAATGATAAGTGCGAGGATTATGGGATGAAGATAAATATGAATAAGATGAAGGCCATGATTATAGGAAAGAAACCAAGAAAGATAAACATGAGGATTAAAGATGAGGCCATTGAGCAAGTGGAGAGCTTCAAATACTTCGGTTGTACTATCAGTAGTAACATGAACTGCGGTCAAGAAGTAAAGCAGAGGATAGCAATGGCAAAGAAGTTTTCAAGAAGAAGAGAAGCATTTTCTGCGGACCTATGTTAAAAGAATTAAGGAAGAGGCTAGTGAAGTGCTTTGTGTGGAGTGTAACATTGTATGGTGCAGAGACTTGGACATTACGACGGAATGAGGAAAAGCGACTAGAAGCTTTTGAGAAGAATGGAACTTATAAAATGGACAGACAAAATAAGAAATAAAGATATGCTACAGAGAGTGGGTGAAAGAAGAACAATGCTGGAACTCATAAAGAAGAGGAAAAGAAATTGGATTGGCAACTGACTAAGAAGAAACTGCCTGCTGAAGGATGCTCTAGAATGAATGGTTAACGGAAAGAAAGTTAGAGGCAGAAAAATACATCAGATGATAGACAATATTGAAGTAAATTGTTTATATGCAGATACAAAAAGGAAAGCTGAGTTAAGAAAAGAGTAGAAAATACTGAGTTTGCAGTGAAAGGCCTGCTGTTGAGCAGAACACTATGAATGAATGAATGAATGAATGAATGAATGAATCACGTTATATTCGTATGAGACATAACGGAACACTGTATGACTTGTTCAACTAAATTAATGAACTTATGCTAGTAAATTGAGATTTAAATAGCCGTTTTTTTAGATGTCAAGACGTACAGTACACCGCATACGACTGCGGGCAAAATCACAAACAAAATGTGATGACGCGATTCACCTTCCGTTGTATTATTTTTCGGATGGCAATATGTCATTTGTTAATATAGAACTATGTTATTATACATTTTTAGCTCGTATTAAAGTTTGTAATTACTGTGGAATTAAAAATAAAACATTGACTACTATTCTATCTTGAACTAGATTGGAATTACATGAATCAAATTTCCGTAATTATGTTACTTCCTGGTTATAAAATCACTTCAAAAAATAAAAATCCCAATGCCAGTATAAACATACAAGTTACAGATGCATAAGATGAATGGTCACTCTGTATACTGCAATAACCTACAGGGTAACCTGATCTGTATTCGCTGCGGTCTGACATATGTAAATAATGCCAAGAGAAATTAATATTTCGCCAATTTAAGGGTTTAAATATTATTTAGATACAAGAGAAAATACTTTACATAGCAGAGAGTGTTAATACCGAATTTTTAAATTAATATTTTACAGTTATTTAAATCAGATCATATACAAAATTAAAATGTAAACACAGGCTACACCGAAATAGGAATTACTATACATGCATCGCAAAAATGTTTGTATGAAACCTCTTCCTGTAGTTGAAATTCTTCTCAAATTCAATTTTCGTGTTGAAATCAAATGGAAGCGATCTTATATCCGGTTTGTAAAGTAATTTCTTGCAGTACTGTGGCTCGTTTATATCAGATATCAAGAAGAGGAAATTACTGGAATTCTGGAAAGTAATTGAATCTGTGACATGTTCTAGGTTTTTTGCAGTTCGTATCAACAGTTGATATTAGGAATACATAGCATTTTGAAATTGCCTTCTTTAGAGACCTAAGTATAGTAACAATTTCTAACACTACATTCCTCAGTAATTTAGTATACTCCTATACCAATAAGGGCCTAATTATTTATCATTATGTTTTTAGGGAAATGTGTTCAATTTACCCAAGAGGCCTTGGTATCCATTGACAACAGGATATTATTACCCAACTTACTTCCCTAGGGTAGAAATGTAATTAACTTCATTAATAATGTAAAAAATGTTACCTACTTAAAATATTATTGAATAATGCAATATATTTTTATTGTATCACACTTATTTCTCACTTTGATAATTCAAACCTAAAGTGATTGAACAGCTGTTATGATTATTAACAATAGCCACAAAATGTCATTGATTTTCATTAGTATTTTTCCTATTTATGTCAATATGTTTCTCTAATTTTGAGTAATACATTCTTAAATATTCTGTACTTTTTCACATATATTTTTAAACTTTGCTGGTAATATAAAATGAACCGCAGCATTCGCCGCTTCTTCTACATCTTAATTAATCATATAAGTAATTAATATACAGTCTGTAACTGTTATTTAAAATGCCTGCCACTATTTCAGGCAATAATAAAAAAAATTACACAATTGTTTTATCAACATTCCCTTGTCATCATACAATAGATCTCTTCAAGCCAAGATATACATTCACACGAAATATAATAATTAAACATAATTATTAGCATAGGAGTGAACAAAATGATATACGCAATTCGGGAAGTAAGTACATTACTAGTCAGGAATTTATTTGCTAGCCCTCGGGCTTAAGCATGTCCTTTCCTTGGCTAGTAATATACTACTTACTTCCCTTGCTCCGTATATAATTATCTCCATGGGATTAAAGTCATTTATCGGCACAAGCTCGCTCATGATATTTGTGAAACGTGTCTCGTGGACTATTTAACTCATGCCCCCAATGGAAGTTAATGACCAATCACGTTTCAATGAATTTTGTTTTACAATCAATGACAGTCGTGTTTCGCCTCGCTCTTCATCGAATTCTCATAACGATCTCCTGTTTTTGTAATAAGAAAGCTCCTCCATTTTAATCTTCTGAAGAGGTCAGAGCATTATTTTGCAGTGACTGACTTTCCAACAAAGTACATTGAAGATAGCAAATAACGAACAGATTCCTTCGAACTAGACATTTGGTAATTGTGTGTTTAATAAATTGTGCTTTTAATTCATGATTTTACTGAATTGTTTACTAAAATATTAATTTATAACCTAGAAAGTTGGTTATAATAAACACATTGATGTGTTTAATTTTTTCTCCACTAGGGTGCATTCTTACAATATTCTGATCCTATTTGGCAATAAATAATATGTTGAAGATGCAGTGAATAAATTAATTAAACACAACCACACATTCTGGTTAGTTTTCAAACATGGCCGTTTATATATATATATATATATATACATATATAGGCCTATATATATATATTTAATACCGGTAACTATATTTAAATGATGATTTTTGAGTAAACAGCTTAATTTTATTCGTTTACGCTGGTCTCCTTCCTCCCGTCGCGTTACTATCCCTTCTGATTCTATGTATCAATACACAACAAACAACAGTAACACCATCTTATAGTAATTAAAATGTTTATGCTCTTATACCATATTTTTTCATAAGTGGAAATGTTTTCTCTAGTTAACTACAACAAACAGACGGCTAATCTAAAAACTATAATTTCCACAATATGTAATCTTTAAGTTAGAGGGAATGACTAGGGAGGAGGTTTATAATGGTATAACAAGGGAACTGTCAAACGTTGCATGCCGAAACCTAACCTGAAATTTCTTCCAGAGAAACGTTTCAATTTTTCTATCGTCATTTCAAATTCTAATGCACTTGTTATGTGACACGATGTTAAATACTGGGAACGCAGCATACTTAACCCATTCTGCTCAAAAGACGAGGTAGACTTGCCGGTTGTTTAACGGCCTTCAACTCAGAAGATGAGTTACACTCGCTTAACTCGGCTGTTATACATTATGGAATATTTTGTACATCCCTTGGCAGGATAATCTTTTGTTAACATTTATGAATAGTGGAGGAATATTTTTTTCCGTTCGCCCTTATTGTGATCTCAATTACCGTTACCTTTTGTTTGTTTTTAATGTCTGAAAATAGACAATATAAAATAGGGTAACTTAAATCAGGTTTCTGGGAAAATGCATTGAACCTTTAAACCTGAAGCGAATGGGTTAATTATTTTCAGTATAATTTATTAGCAGCTTGCTGATTCCCAGCGTGGCTCGTGTGTTTATTTATCCATATCTTCTTGAATCAAATAGCTTAGTGATTCCGTAAACTGCAATTCGACACCATCCTCGGTTAATTTTGTCATTTTATTTTTTATACATACTGATCTCCCATAAAGATGAAATTGGAATTGATCGGTATCGGAAATGCTATTATTCATCTCAGTGAACCCGAAAACTAAACGTATATTCGAAACTAATGTGGATCTTTCTCAATCTGTTAGGGAAGCTAAGACTCAAGCTTGGTCTTAAATGTCAACGGAACTATGATTAATGAGTTAGCGACCCTAAGAACTATGGACTAGTCAATTTTAGACATATTATTTTCCAATCAATTGATTTGATGAAAATCCATTATGTTTATTAATTTAATTTAATTTAATTCAATTTTCAAAGTTTTATACGAATTTTGTATTTATTTTAATAGATTTAACGAATCTGTATTAAAATAAATGTAAAAATCGTATAAAACTTCAACTGTGTTATTTCATTTAATTAACTAATAGTATTTTCCTTTCTCAACACCCCTTCCCTTTAGGGGTGTTAATATTCAGCCGTGAGCTTAAATTATATCTAAAAAGTAAACAAGTTTTATTTTTATTTAATTAAATATACTAGATAATTGACCCCGAAACAATTGTTTCAACATATTCTATATTCGGTTACTATGGTCACTTAATATTTTACCACTTTTCACTCACGTAGGAGTGCTAGGGTGACACGTGGCCTTAAATGGCATCGGTAATGTCTCCAATCAGCTTAGCGAATCCGAAAGCTATGGTTCAACACTAACATCGGGCGATATTTTTCACACCTATATAATTAGCTTCTCCCATTGAGAGGTATTTGGGTCAAACGTGAGGTTTAATACCATCTGCATTTTCAGCGATGACCTTAGCGATTCCAAAAATAATGGATTTGAGACTAATTTCGATCATTGTTTTCATTTCAATTCTAACACTTACTCACGCCTTACCCCCTTATGAGCGCTACAGCTTAAACGTGGACTTAAATGCCATTGGATTGTGGCTTATTAGCATAGCGACTCCGATAACTATGGATTCCACACTAATCTTGGTTAACTTTTTTAATTTTATTTACAATTCTTCTCATCCCTTCCCTTAAAGAATAAACTTAGGCTTAATTGTCTTTGAGAGTGTGTCCAATCAGTTAATCCATCCCGAAAACCATTGTAGCAATACTAGACTCGGTAATGTTGGTCATTTAATTGTTCGTCCCTTCTCACCTCTGAGGGGTGACAGGATCAAACGGAAGCTTAAATAGCACCGGGACTCTCGCCAATCATCTTAAAGACCCCGAAAATTTTGAAACTGTGGTTTTTGTACTAATCTCGGTCATTCAGGTAATTTTATTTCTCACCCTTCTCATCCCGTCACCCACCTTAGGGGTGTTTAGGATCAATATTGATCGTTAATACCATCTCGACTGTCAGCAATCAGCTTAGCGACCCGAATACTTTGCATTGTATATTAATCTCGAGCCCTTTGTTTCTATCTTCAGCGCCGAGAGAAAGAATAATACGCTCACGGTTAGAACGTAATCGTCGAAACGAATAATAACGCTATGTAAACATAGAGAATAATACACCAAACATACTCAAGATAAGCTTTCTCTTATCAAAAGTAATATAACAAGTGATTCAGTTTTTATCTTTAGATTCAGAAGTAATTTCGTTACGTTTAAATTTATCTTGAGAGAATCTGGAACACGTGTTTTATTTAGTAGATAAAATGATCAAATAAAACGCACTTTTAAAATATTAAAATTTATGGTTGTAAATACTCAGTGCACTATTTTAATTTCCGATAACACACGAACATAGGTAGGAACCTTAGAATTAAAGCATATTTTTTTTCTGGAAAAAATAAATTTGATTTATTCCTCAAATAATAGGGGAAGGTCGTGTATTTTGGGCCACTTAACTTAAAATTCGAGTAACGCCTTTAATTCTATTTAGAAAATTATAAATTTTATAAATGATGATTAGTACACAGTGCTGATTGCTTTTATGATAACTGCGTCTTATAATAATTTTTAGAAAAATTTTAAAAATTATGTTTACATAAATGATTGCGTGTATTTTGGGCTGAGGTCGTGTAATTTGGGCCGATGAATCGTGTAATTTGGGCCGATGTCTTATAGGTTGTACATGCACATATAATTACTCGTATTACTTTTTAAGTGATTTATTTTAAAAATATAAGTAAGAGAATACATTCTCTTTTCGGGATTTATAAATCTGTAGTACAGTCTGCCCTCATGTGCGTTTCTGAAACAATTATCGAAACATGAGAAATAAATACACGTAGATAAATAAGAACATATGTGATTTTTGAGATCACTTCTTGGATTCACAAGGTCAGATCATCAAAGAAATACATTAAAAAAATTGAAAGTCCAAAATTTGTTAAATGATATAACCAATAATAAAAAATTAATAATAATAATAATAATAAATTAATAGTAATAATAATAAAAACAGCAATAACAGTGAACCATAGTTGAATGAACTTATTGTCGAACACAAAATTAACTAATTATTTAAAATAATCATAGGAGATTATTAACGTGCACTAAACAATATAAACGTTTTCTAATACTAAATTTAATAATGTTAGAAATATTATAAATAATAAGTACTAAAATAATAATTATATTAGTAAAATAACCTTATGACCGAGCGGCCATGAACCTACGGGTTCTATAGAGCCAGTGACCTAGTTGGTAGTAAAGTAATTCTAATAATAAAAATAAATATAATAACATTATTTTAGTTATGTTCATTATTATAGTAGAAATAATTTGATTAATAATAATAATAACGATATATATAACTAAAAAACATTTAATGCTCTATCTCAGATCCAGATTACGAACTCTAGACGAGGCCCAAATTACACACTCTCATGAGGCCCAAATTACACACCATGTATCATTTAATTAAAAAAACATGTATCATAAAAATTATAGTAAATACGATGTTGTAATATTAATAAAACGTACTTTGAAATATTTGCAGCAGTTTAAGTAAAAATACACACACTTGACTTAACCACTAGTTTCAAAAAACTGTTTCACTTTGAACTGAAACTCTTTAGTGGAAGTGGACAATATAATATTTTCTTCGTTGCCTCGAAACCTTGAGGGATACAATAAAACAAGTTTCAGGGGGTGAAGTACTGCTGATTGCTTGATAATCCCGTTACAATCAAGGGGTGAACAAACTTGGAAATATCAAAATTATAAAAAGCCCAAATTACACGTCGGCCCAAATTACACGGATCTACCCTACATATATTTGTAGAAAATTACAAGTAAATATATGAGACCAGAGATTATAATGATGAGTTGGATAGATCTTTCACTACGATTTTTTTATGTAATTTCAGAATTCTGATTGCGATAGCAGAAAGTAGGTATCAAGAAAACGTGAAAACTGTGACGACAGACGCAGTGAGTGGTTGAAAATCGTTATGTACTTATACCGGATTTGTCACTGAAACATGAGGTAAAGTGTCACTTAAATTTGAACACTTTTTAATATTATAATCTAATCATTGTCATTTAGTTTACTTTTATTTTTGTAATAGAAAATTGAATATTATAAGTTATGGGAATTCACAGCACTTTTAACCCCAAATGTAGATTACTTAAGTTAATAATCTACAATTTCAAATTAATTGCAAAAATACACAACAGTAAAATTTGAATGAACAAAACAAAACAGATAGTATATCAAATGAAAATATAAGAGTTAAACTAGAGGTAAACGGGAAATATTGGAATTAAATGCAAAGGTGTACAAATCAACAGCACAAACATTCAATACTTGAATCAATGAGGAAATATATAAATGTGTTGTGGGACCAGTATGTGCTGATACAGTTCAGAGCTATTATACAAAAAATCAAAACTATTATAGATAAAGTAAGACGTGAAAATATTAAGAATAAATGTGGAATAGAAACTGTTAACAGCTTGATAATAAATAATCGGAAAACGAAATAGAATGAAGAGATCGAGCACATGGATTCAAAAATGAAGGAGAAAAAAGGCCATGGCCACGGTTTAATGGGAGGTTATTTACTATGGTTTTAAACTCAGAAAACCGTACATCGGGAAGGGATGAGAGGGATAGGAGTATCAAGAAAAGTAGTTGCTACTTGATGTAGCTCAGCTTCATGGCCTGGTGCTGTGAGCTCATGAAGGCAGGAACGGTCTGCGAGATTGTCAGCGAGGAACCGGACTTTCTTCTCTGGGAGATAAGCCTAGGTCCCGTTACCCTAGAATGGCCTAAGGAGAAGGTGCAGCTCTACACTTTCGGAGTCGTTTAATAATTTCTCATGGAAAGGGTTTAATTTTCTGAAAAATGTGAAGAGAATTATTCCAATCAACATATTTCAGTTTTCGCGGGCAAACCCGCACCAGATGAGTATATAGATTGCATAACCGTTTGTGTTGATGACAACCGAAATCATGGATACATCTTATGGTATTAGTCATTCAAATTATCTCTGTAGGCGGACACATCGTGAAGCACTATTTGTTGCTACACGTGACGTCATATAAGACAGTGTACAGTGTACAAAGAATCACATTTGCCTTTTAATAGCACTTGTAACCACATCGTTCGCTCTTGAACAGCGATTTCGTGTCGATACAACAATGTGTTATAGACCTACGTTTGTATTGTATAAGTATGGAGACACCTAAAAAAGTCTCCAAGAAACGTGATTAATTCACAACACAGAGAGATAATTTACATATTGCAATGTGCACCGCTAACAAACTTTCTACTAGACCTGCACTGTCAGCGTCCCGCGTCCCATTCCTCTCTGCACTTCGTAGACAGCAATGTCACGTGTTCTATTCCTGCATAAACACGACTGCAGCGCCCTCCGTCAACAACTGCGCTTACTCCTTAAGCGGGTAACACCGTAATTCTTTCATTTGATGGGTTTTTAAGTGTGGGGTTTATTAGTTTTGTTTGTTCAATGTGATCTGGTTGTGTTGTAGGTAGTGAAACATCAGTTTTTATGGTAGCTAAAATTGAAGACGGCGTGTGTTAATTGGTCTGGGACTGGACAGAAAATTCCGGTTCAGCCCAACGGTTAAGCATGTTTGCGTAATTCTGCTAGTTAGATCATGATCATGGATTGTAAGAGAAAGGTAATAAAAATGATATTGAGATTTTAAAATAATTTGTCTGTGATCAAAGTCGAGCGAGTCTGCGACAATATTGAGTGAACTGACCTGTTAAAGAACGGAGAAACTTACATCTGAATCCATGCTTGTGATCTAACCTATTAAATACAGAACAATCTCGATATTTATCACTTTTTTACCGGGTAGACTTCTTTCGGTAGGAAATTAAAGCTATGGACTTGGATTAAGGGTCAGTTTCACCAAGAGAGGTAACTGTATTACGCCAGTTTTCCTCATGTATAATTCATACCTTAAACTGGCGTAATACAATATTGGTGGTACTGGCCCTAAAAGTTAATTCGAGAACTAAATCGATGATAGTAGAGGCTTCAAAGCCCTCTCACCTCCGGCTTAAATTTCGATCTAATAACCTCATGTGTTAAAGAGTGCAGTTAAATGAAATAGTTGGTATCTAAAATTGTAATGTTTCAGGATAGGCCCTAAGAGTCTTAATGATATTCAGGTCAAATAAAAAATTACAAAAATTAATGAAAATTCGTATTTTTGAAGTTTCTCTTCGCATTCATCTCTACTAGAAGGTAATGTCAAAGCAAGAGAAGGTTTTTGTTTCATTGAATGTATCCTTCAAACAATTAAATTGTATAATTTCAAAGTTTGTGAAGAAAATTCGTAAAACAAATGCATATATTTTATTCAATGATTTGACATCCTAAAAGAATAGTCAGTATCAATACTAATAAAATTCATTGTTAAAACCGTTGCGGTGGAGAGTCATAAAATAAAATAAGTTAAAATATACCTTCTCAGGTAAGATCCGTCGTCCTCAACTTATAAAATATGTATTCTTTATGCCTGTAGGCCTTTCACAACATCCGTTCCATCTTCAGCAGGTCCTTCTTCGCTACAATATTTAGTATGATGGTTGATGCTGCTAGTCCTAATGTGGTGTTGTCGTGACACGACATCATGCTAGATATTGTAGCGAAGAAGGATCTGCTGAAGATGGAACGGATGTTCTGAAAGGCCTACAGGCATAAAGAATACATATTTTATAAGTTGAGGACGACGGATGTTACCTTCTTCTTCTTCTTCACTTCCTAGTTTAGGCAAGAGTTGCCTGTTCCGTCTTCACTAATAGATCTAAGACCATCTTTTCCGAGGACGTCCGACATCTCTTCTTCCTCTTGGAAAATAATGGAAGATTTTATTTGGTAATCTACTTTCTTCCATTCTTTCTACATGTTCTTTCCACTGTATCTTGTTGTTAAATATATTTTCTTTTATGGAGTAGATCTGCAGTTCTTCACGGATATCCTCGTTTCTTATCTGGTCCATTCTAGTGCAACCTTTTACTCTTCTTAAAAATTTCATTTCGGCTGCTTGTATTTTACTTTCTTGTTTGGTAGTGGTAATCCAAGATTCACTCCCATACAAAAGAACAGGGACAGCCATTGTTTTATAAAAATTTAATTTTGTTTGTTTATGGGCTTTATTATTCAATGTTCTATTTATTGTACCACAAATAGCTTGAAACCGATGTGTTTTGTATTCAATATCTTTATCATACCCATAGCTGATGTCACATCCTAAATATTTAAAGTGGGATACTTGTTCAATAATTTCGTCTCTAATTACTATTTTTGCACGCAGAGTATTTCTTCCACAAAATGCCATTACCTAAGAAGGTATATTTTAACTTATTTTATCTTATAATCGTCAGAATTCCAAAATAAGCTGAAACGAGTCTTATCACACGTAAAGCAAAGCCTATATATCTAGTTTTGTCACGCCAATAAACCAGCTCGCAGTGTACTGATGACACTTGAACGTATAATGATTCTTTTTATGTTTGTTCAATTATCTTTAAAAATGTAATGATTTAGAATATTGGAGACGTCAGTTATTACCGGAAAGATTTCTAAATTTAAATCGGGAAAGATTGGCATGCTACGAGTTATTGGTAAATCCAGAAAATTGGATAAACCTCGGTAAATTTCTGGACAAAACGCGAAAAATAAGGACAACACTCATTCATGAATAAATATATGTTATCAAAATGCAATACCATTAATTATTAACAATTATGTATAAATTAATTAGTGTATAATGCTGTTGTGTTATTATTTAATTGTAATATTAATGTGTTTTTTTATGTAATTGTAATGTTAATGTTTTTTTTAGTGTATAATGCTATTGTGTTATTACTTAATTGTAATATTATTGTGTTTTCTTTATGTAATTGTAATGTTAATGTTTTTAGTGTATAATGATATTGTGTTATTATTTAATTGTAATATTATTATTGTGTTTTCTTTATGTAATTGTAATGTTATTGCTATTGTGTTATTACTTAATTGTAATATTATTGTGTTTTCTTTATGTAATTGTAATGTTAATGTTTGTAGTGTATAATGCTATTGTGTTATTATTTAATTGTAATATTTTTATTGTGTTTTCTTTATGTAATTGTAATGTTATTGCTGTTTATGTTTATTTTTCTTTACACTAGTACCAATTATTACTTTATTGTAACGGACTGTCAACAGCACGTACGGCTTACTGCCCGTGCGACCCATATTTGTAAATAATAGCTATTGTAAATATCTTACTTTTTGTCTAATAAAGTCCTACTACTACTACTACTTTTGCAACGCATATTTTGAATGATGGTGTGTTTTAAGACACAGATACACTTAATCTTTTTAACGAGGAAAGTTTTATAAGCAGTCCATGTGTTGGAGGAAAACATAACTCTAGGGTCGAGTGTGCGCTCTCGAGTGATAAATTTCAAATCTTGAGTTCGCTGTGACATTCCTTTGTTACAATCTCGTGAATAGCGTTTCCTCAACAAAGCACATAGTATTCTGTTAAAAAGGCTTTCACGCCTACATCAAGTAAAATTGCTTTCCTTTTTTTTTATTTCAGTGAGAATGTTTTTACTTCTGTGGAATGGAGTAATTTCTCACATCATTCGCATTGGCTTTCATTGAAAGACCCAACAGGAGTTAATATGCTGTATTTTTACACAAGGATTATACAGCATGTCTTGAAATATAAGCTAATTATGCTGACTTGGTTCTAATTGGTTAAATTTTCAACCTTATTTAATTGTATAAAATGTAGATTTAGTGGGTGCAGCTTTCTTAAATTTACTGGAACGCAAGGTTCTAGGTTATGTTCATATCCGTAAAGGACCTAATATTTCTAATCATTTTCGGTGTAATGGCAGCTCGCAGGATGAGATGAAGCCCTTTTTAGTAAAGGTCTGTGATGTACATGAATTCCGCCTGTTCCAACATCATAAGAGCAGAAGAAATTAAATGAATGAGTGAATATGGAGAAATTGTGGAATGATTTTTTTTAGGGGAAAACGGAAGAAGTCTTTAGAAAAACCTGTCCTAAACTCCAATGCGTCCACCACCAAATCTGCCATTGAGTGACCGGGACGCGAACGCTGTATGGAGGATGAGTGATTAACACTTGCATCACGGATATTATTTTGTTACTCATATTTTATTTTTTGATAAAACCGATGTTCCTATTATTATTGTACTTTTTATCGTTCTTATGTATCTATCTATAATGACATTGCTAACTTTTAAAAAAAATCTAAATGTATAGGCTATTTGCTCTAACCTCGACTTCATCATTACCCAGTGTAATATATATATATATATATATATATTAATTGGTGTTTCTCGCATAATTTAACATATTCATTCTATTATTGTAATTATTATTATTATCACCATTATTATATTATTATTCAACTACAAAGATTAGTTTATAAATTATGGAAACTAATAAACGATTATAATTTAAATATATCAACAGAGAAAACAAAGTAAATGACATAAAAGGACAAAAATTGTAATTGGAGCAAACATAATTGAACAAGTAAGTTGTTTCAATTATCTGGGATACATGATATCGTACCAGCAAAATTGGACATGGAGAAGAAATTAGGGAAATTTCAACAGATATGTGATTCAATAAGAAGATATTTGAGAAATAAGACCACAAGGGAAACTCAATTAAAATTTTACAAAACAGTAGCCGTTCCAACATTAACATGCGGGTCTGAGCCTTGGCCTTTAACGATCTCTGATAAAAATAAAATTGAGACAATAGAAATGAGATTTCTCAGATCAGTTGTAGGTGTATCTTTAAGAGATCAAAAGAGAAGTCAATATATCAGAGATGAACTACAAATCTATAATATAAATGAGAAAATACACACAAATAAACGTAATTGGTTTGAACATATACAAAGAATGCCAAATAATCGTTTATTAAAACAGCTGCTCCATTATAGGCCTCGAGGCCGAAGAAATGTAGGAAGACCAAAACGTCGTTGGAAGGACGACCTGCGCCTGCGGCATGTAGTGCGCCGGGGAGCGGAACGGGCCAACAGGCCCATACCTTGAAGATGATGATGATTATATTATTATTATTATCATTATTATATTATTATCATTATTATATTATTATTATTATCTTAAGTATTATTATTGTTATTATCGTATAAAATGTTGTTGGTACTTGAAATTTACATTGCTACATTTAATGTATGTTTAACTGTTTATAATTAGTATAGTGTATATCTATATTTGTCAAATATTTATTTGTATTTGTGCTGGTTGAGTGGAAGAGAAGGCCCTATGGGCATAACTCTGCCAGAATAAATAAATTATTATTATTATTATTATTATTATTATTATTATTATTATTATTAATATTATTAATGACGTAGCCCATTGTTGAGCCACGGCCTCTCCTTTGTAAGGTTTTTCTAGATCAAGTTAATATTTAGTTACCTTATTTGCTAATAAATGTAATGGATGGCATGCGATCAACACACCGACACAATGAGACAGGTAACAGGCAACTAAGGCATTACTCGGATGTTGATGTCGGTAAATTTTGCTTAGAGGTATTTTTATTCAGGCTTAATGATATTTTACGAGCCTTAAAATCTTCAGACTCGGAACCCTCGGCTTAAAGTCCCTCCCGGAGGACTTGCTACTTGGATTTTTACGTCCTAAAAAATCCATCGACCCCGGCCGGGTTTGAACACGCGACCATCGGAACCAAAGGCAAGGAGCGTAATCACTAGTCCACCGCGGTCTATTTACCATCCTTAAAAACAACAATATTATTTATAAATATATAACTAACTCATTGACTCTATCGAACCCGTAGGTTCAAGGCCGTGCTGATATAAGCTCTCCATACATCCCCATCTTGAGATTTGGCATGGATTCCCTGAAGTAGTCCTCGCCCGAAGAACCGAATGGGTGACTATTTTACCTCCGAAGAATTTTATACAGTGGAACCTATGTCCGCGTTCCTTGATGGTTGTATTTTTACGGTGAAAGATCGTCACTCTTTCGATCAAGCTTCTTTCCTCGTCTCGCTTATCGCCCACGACCTGTTCGTCGTGTAAAACCCTTTCGGCAGCAATGCTACCGCTGGCGTAGCTCTCGGGGTCATTTAAGCACGCAAGCTACTCCACCAAGACAAGGTAAAGATGCCATGGAGGGTTATATATATATATATATATATATATATATATATATGTATGTTTGTTTGTTTATTTGTTCGTACTTTATGCGTGGCCATACCGTTGAACCGATTATGATGGGGCTTTTTGCAAAACATTCAGAAGATTCCCGGGATGAACATACGCTATAAGAGAGGTGTGATACTCAACGCCTACACCCTTAAAAATCACCCTTTGTAGTGGAAAACTTGAAAGAAAGTAGCTCTTTGGACGCTTAAATGGCTTACGCTGCCTAAACCATAACAACAACACAAAATTAATGTACACAGAATTTAATATCTCAAAAAGCTCTACAAAAAACATTCGCGACAGCATATGTTTATCTATTACGGATAACTCAATATAACCATTTTTGTCTTTCATTGACGCCAAGAAGATCGAGACAAGTGCGTAGATTCCTGTGCAAGCATATCAGCACATGACGGATACGGATAAATCACAATAACGAATTTTGTCTTTTAGGTTATTCATGCCAAGAAGATCGAGATAAGTAGATTCCCAGGCAACACCCGGTAATCAGCGCGGGGAATCTTAAAATAAATACGATAAACATTTATAATTATTTTTCATTCTACTTATTCAACTAATCATAAGAAGTACATTAATTTTTGTCTTTCAGCTCATTTATACCAAGAAGATCGGGATGAGTAGATTCCCGGAAAACGCCCGGTAAATAGCACGGGGTAACTAAAAATAATTACAATATAAATTTTTCAATTACTTATTTAACTCAACATAAAACATTAATTTCGTATTTCAGCTCATGTATGTCAAGAATATCGGGAAAGTAGATTCCCTGGCAGCGCCCGGTAATCAGCAAGGGGTATCTAAAAAATATAAATTTATAATTATTCTTCCTTTTACTTATTCAACTGAACATAAAAGCGCATTAATTTTCATTTATTTAGACATAGCAGCGCACGCCGGGTATTAGCTAGTATATACAGTATGTCAATTTGTTATTCGTACACTTAGATTTTATAATTGAAATAGCACAATTTTAATTCTCAGAATATTGCAATTATATTTTGTCATTAAGTAAACATTTTCAGTTACATTTCTTTACATAATATATACAAATCAACAAATTCTATAAACATTTAACGTATAATATATTAAAAAAACTTTAAAAGTTGTAAATTTTATAGTCACTTTTCTATTCATACAGTCAGAATGGAGAAAAAAAAATGAACTGTCCTTAATACTTTGTAGGGTAACCTTTAGCTTTAATAACAGCTTGACATCTACGCTGCATGGAACTAACAAGCCTATCACATATCTGAGGACTGATTTTGCACCATTCTTCAGTAACCACCTTCTTCAATTCTTCTTTGGAAGAAGGATATCTGCTGTGGACCCTAGGTTTCAAAAACGCCCATAAATGTTCTATAGGGTTTAAGTCAGCAGATTGAGGAGGGGTCTTCAATTATTTTGGCACGTTCCATATCAACCAAGGCTTATTTAAGTCCGCCGTATGTTTGGGGTCGTTATCTTGTTGGAACATGTACGTAGGGAGCATATCCAATTTTGCTGCACTTTGTTTAACTTTCTTACGAAGAATGTAGTTATACACAAATTTGTCCATAACATTGTCAATGAACAACCCCTTTTGCCGACATACACCCCCACAACATTATAGACCCACCCCATGTTTTACTGTAGGTATTGTATTGGTCACATCATTATCCGCATTGGCTTTTCTCCAGACTCTATGAACGCCATCTGAACCGAACAGGTTGATTTTAGTCTCATCAGACAAGAGAACATTATTCCAAAATGCCTGCCCCTTATTTACATGTTCTTTTGAAAACTGTAGTCTTACAACACGGTTCTTCTGACTTACACACGGCCTTTTTCTAGTCATTCTTCCATGAGAGCCATTTCTGCGTAACACCTTCCGAACTGTCTCAGTACATACCTTTTTACCAGTAGAAACTTCTAGGGTGGACCGCAATTTTGGAGCACTAATTCTGAGGTTGAATTTCACTTGTCTCACAATGGTTCTCTCCTCCTTTGCACTTAACTTTTTTTTTTTAGGTTTTCTCGGAACATTCTCTACTGAACCTTTATACTTAAATTTATTTAGTATATACTGTACTGTTGCATTACATTTGCCTATCAGTCACCCTATTTTTCTCAAAGAATATCCCTTAAGTGCAAGATTTACAATTGTATCCTTGAGATCAGAACTGAGTTCTTTACATTTACCCATTTTGGAGGCGACTGACTGCCAGTGTACACAACCAGCACAGTAGGCAGATGTAAACAAATGCACAACTTAGAGTATTAATGTTGCATTAATGTTTAAGCAAGTTAGACAAGCAAATACACTGCAGTGTTTTCTTTAGAGTATGAATAGCAAATTGACTTGTATTTGGGTGTAATAAAGATTATTTATTTTGATAAAATTATGTTTATTTTATAATTAAGTATTGAACTACATATTTAGATATAACTTAGTGTTTCCTTCAAACCACAATAAATATTTTTCTTTACTTTTAAAAACTTTCTGAAAATTGGATTTTTATTAATAAAAATGCCAGTGTATAAATACCAAATTGACATACTGTATATAAACATTATTTATTTGAGTAAATGTAAAACACTGTTATAGAAATCATGAAATACCAAACATTACTCTAATTACTTTTTTATTTACATAAGAAAAACTCCTGGCGCGACAGGCCTACAAGGCCCTTAGCCTACTAGCCGGCTGCTGGTCTCACATCCACATATGTCAATCACAGAGGTAGATGATAATGAACCAGTGTACGGGTGACATGTGGTCAGCATGTCGAGTCCCCCAGCCATTATACCTGGTTTTCTCAACCTGGAGCCGCTACTTATTGTAGCTACCCAAATGCATCACTATGCTGGGTGGGCACCGAACCCATACTGGCCGAAATACCATGAGAAAATTTCTTCCCCCATGGAGACCCGAACTAGCGTAAGTCCCGTAGCTCTGCGCCAAGGCTTCCTGCCTTAACCACTCAGCTACGGCCCGGGACATTTACATAAGAACGTGACTTTATTTTAGAATTGTTGACAAACATGCTGTATTTTTATGAACCTAATCACAGATTAAAGTTGATAGCATCTGTAGGCCAGGTAAAATAAAACATTATTATTATTATTATTACTATCATTATTATTATTACTATCATTATTATTATTACTATTATTATTATTATTACTATTATTATTATTATTATTATTATTATTATTATTATTATTATTATTATTATTATTATTACCTTGCCAGTGTAGTGGTGACATGTTGTCAGAATGTCGGGTCTCCCAGCTGTTATACCTGGTTTTCTCGATCTGGAGCCGCTACTTATTGTAGCTCCCCAAATTCCTCACGATGCTAGGTGGGCACCGGACCCATACTGGCCAAAATTCCATGAGAAAATATCTTCCCCATGGAGACTCGAACCAGCGCAATTCCCATAGCTTTGCGTCGAGGCATCTTGCCTTAACCACTCGGATCTGGAGAGGGACAAATAGTTTAATAACTAATGTTATTGTAATTTTTGTACTTTAACATCTGTTTGTCCTGGTGAGTGGAAGAGAAGATCATATGGCACAATCTGCACTAGGCTAAATAAATAAATGAGCATGTTATTTACGACATTCTTTAACAACTGGCGTCATTAGCATCGTACTTCAAATATGAGGTAGATGTACCAATACATTTTAGTAGGAGGACTCTTTATTTCGTGCTGTAAATCTACGACAAGGGATCAAACTTTTTACTTATTTTGATCAGTATATTTGACCTTAAAATCAATCTGTCCTGGACGAGTTTGAATCCGTGAACCTTTGAACCAAAAGCGAGGATGTTAACCATTTAGTCTACCATACCCGAGAGATTTTCTTACAAGAAGTAAAAGATACTATTTCGAATTTGGGATAATGATGGCAAGAAACTATTGTCAATTGAGGAGTTGAATGGAATATGGACACAAAAAAATATACGTTTTGAGATATTAGCAATTGATATATAACTAAATGCATAACATAGTTGTTTATTTTAATTGATACAATCAGTTGCTGAACCTGCTGTAATCGCGATATCGAAACGAATCTTTCGAGGCTGACCAACTACAAAATGGCGAGTCCAAAAATGCTTTGAACGGAAAAACGACAAAACATGATATATACTAATAACATTCATTGTTAAAACCGTTGCGGTAGAGAGTAATAAAATAAAATAAGTTAAAATATACCTTCTTAGGTAAGATCCATCGTCCTCAACTTATAAAATATGTATTCTTTATGCCTGTAGGCCTTTCAGAACATGCGTTCCATCTTCAGCAGATCCTTCTTCGCTACAATATCTAATATGATGATTGATGCTGCTAGTCCTAATGTGGTGTTGTCGTGGATAGATGATAGCTGCTAATGTATTATGTAGGTTAAGAAATGTATATTTTTAATCAAATCTCAGAACTCTATTCTTTACCAACTCTTACAATACAACCTGGTTTGTGTTATTCAATTATTACATTCAGAAAAGTGCATATCAGGATAATTAAACATATTTATATCATAAAAAATGTTCATAGACAAATGAAAATATAAATGGTTAATTTCGAGAAAATGTCCATACATTTGTCAAAATCCTTATACAAAGCAGAAAAAAATTGAAATAAACTTCAAGAAGTTGATTTCGTAGATCGTGAAATGAACTATGTGTAAGGTAAGAGCATAATATTGTTTTCACAAGCTACTTTAACTGTGCTACAGCAACAAATATGCAGAATGTTTCATGATTCCAAATCATCACAATTTTTCTCTCCCTTGCATTTACCCATCTTAATATTGTCACATTCGCCTAAGCTAATTTCAAGTGCAGTCAGCAATACTGAAACACAGGTAAGACATCAGACAAATTTTGTAATTAGAAGATAATATAAATTCAGATATTAGTGTTATAATTTCCGTGGATAAGTATGGTTAGAGGATGAAGAAGGCCTAACACTCATTGGTATTAATAAGCTGTTAGTTTATGCTGATGATAGCGAAGAGATACTAAAAGACAACACGCACACACTATTGAGTAACACTAAGAAATATTGGGAGACTGGAAGTAAATATCAATAAAACGAAATATATGGTCACTCATAGAAATACATCATATATTATAAATGAACAGCCCACCGCTGTGGTCTCGAGGTAGCGTGCTGCCTTGTCATGCAGCGGGCCCGGGTTCGATCCCCGCTCGGGACAAGTTTCCTGGATGAGGTTTTTCGGGGTTTTTCCTCACCTGTAAGACAAATGTCAGGATACTTTAAGGCCCAAACGGTCCCCGAACATCATCTGGCCATCATCATCAATATCACATTCACCTCATTAGATTAAGTTTAGTTTAAAGCCTCTCCTGGCGCATCATTACCCATCGTCATCATCCATCATATCATTGGGGCAGCGTAACCCCGCCTTCCAGACGCCCCAACCACAGATGTGGGTTACAATACGCCAATACCAGAAGAGAATACCTGAAATGTCGAATGATAAACAGGTGGCATTGAACAAAAAAAAAATATATATATAGGCCTATATATATATATATATATATATATATATATATATATATATATATATAAATGAACAGCTAATGACAAATGAGAGAAATTTTGAAGAAGTGGCTGAATTCAAATACCTAGGAACAATAATCACAAATAGGAATGAGATGCACAATGTAATTAAACATAGGCTCAATTCTGGAAATGCGTACTATTATGCATTACAGAGACTCTTGACTTTCCAACTCCTTTCAAAAAACGTTAAACTGAAAATATATAAAACTATCATTCTACCAGTTATATGGATGCGAAACATGGACTCTTGCTTAAAGGGAGGAAAGGTGATTACAAGTATTTGAAAATAAAGTTCTCAGGAACATTTTTGGACCAAAGGAAGATGAACAGACAGGTGAATGGAGAATACTTCATAACAGTGAACTACATGGTCCTTATAGGAAGCCAGATATAATGAAAACAGTTACGTCTCGTAGAGTGCGATGGCAGGACATGTGGCACGAATGGGAATGAAAGATGAGCATGCAAGCTTCTTGTAGGAAAACCAGAAGGAAAACCCCCAGTTCGTAGACCAAGAATGAGGTGAGAGAATAATATTAACTATGATTTGAGAGACGTAAATCATACAGGGAATGATTGGAAAACATTCGCTCAGGATAGGGATGTATGGAGAGCTTATGTCCGCGCGGCCATGAACGACAGTGCCAGTGAGTTATTTAGTACAGTGAGATATGGCGTAGGCTTGAAACTGGTTCAGATGTACAGTACATGAGGGCAATCTGTTGCGTGATGGAAGCGAAAGGAGAATGACAATCTTCAGCATAAACCCGGTTTTATGTGATTTGTATCCTGAGATATCAGATGCAAGGCTAGAGGTGGAGATGGAGAACTTGTTTACTTGGAAGAAACTTGCCTCAAAAACAAAGCTTTATTATCCAAGTAAAGTACAAGTTGCTTATAAATCCGATATTATTAGATGAACAGTATGATTATGAAGAAAATAATAATAATATCAACAGTAGAAAATAAATAATTAAATGTAAATAAATCATATTTAATAACAAATAAGGAAAAAATGGTGGGTCATCGGAGACCATCAATTCTAATTAATACAAATAAAGTATATAAATATAAAATGGAATACACAAATCACACTTTCAAAACAATCTGGTCAACACTTGATTCATTAAATCGAATAAATTGTTTGTCATTTGCTCTATGAAAAAGTATTTGAAACACTTGGAATGCCTCATTTTCATTACTGTGATACACTTTTTTGCAGACCTAAATAATGTTTTACCCAAAGACTTCAATGTGTTCTTTCTTCCGTGTGTTTTATATGTAGAATTCTCAGATTTTATCTTATTATACCGTCCCTAGAACAATTTTCATGGCTTCGTCTACAACTCATATGGGTACCCTACGACTACAGCATCACTAACACAGAAATATATTTCGAGTTGTGAAGTATGCATAGCTGTTTTGGGCCGTTCAATGAACTGTAACTCGATCGAATTTTAGAGTCAAATTGAGTCGTAAAACGGCGATTGCCCATCTATGGTCAGTAAGATTTTAGAACCTCCACTCCTTATATCTTCGCCATAAAATACTGCAGATTAATCACCCAATTATTTATCACACAGCTTAATTGATCTCTGATATACATAATTAACATATCCGATCTCATCAACATATTGACCTTCATATCCCTCCCATCACACCATCTGTTATTAATTCTGTATGGCTTCATTTGGTGAATTCTCTTCAAATCTATAGACCTATCAGAAACTGGAAAACTATAACATGTTTCAAAAACAAACTAAATAATTTTTTATTGACTAAAGGAAACACCTCATTAACAGTGTTATTTAAAACAATTATTTATTGTCTAAAAAATAATATCAGTACTTTAATTTGATATCTTATGTGGTTTCAATTCATTTCATTTGCTACTGTGATGGTGCGAGATGCCTGGTCAGCCGGCATTCTTGTACAGCACAGACCTTCAATAATAGGGACTTCGTTTCATCCCTTCACCTGGCATTTCTCCGGACGCGAGCAGGGGTTTATATTATTAAAATGAAATAAATTACAATATAATTATTTAGCGTACTGCAAAGACCTAAAAATGTTAATGTCTTTATATAAGAATGAGTCCACCGCTGTGGTCTCGAGGTAGCGTGCTGCCTTGTCACACAGCGGGTCCGGGTTCGATCCTCGGTCCGGGCAGTTTCTGGGTGAGGTTTTTATTGGGGTTTTTCCTCGCCTATAAGACAAATGTCAGGAAAAATTTAAGGCCCAAACGGGCCCCGAAATCATATGGCCATCGTCATCATCATTATCATCACCATCCTTCACCGGTGTGGAAAGCAACGGGAAGCTACCACACCTACAATTCTCTAGTAAAGCTGCAAGCATAGCATGGAAATGCTATGATTGCAGTGAAAGACCTGCCTTCGGGCAGAATTACTATGGGTAGATGGATATAAGAATGAAATAAAAATGTATCTCCTTTGGTAAATATATTATATTTATCTCTTTGTTTTTTATTATCTATTTTGTATTCAGTTCCGATCGTGGAATAATGTTTTAAATTTTATATAATTTTGTTTAGCCTCAAGTAGAGAGTTGCATAAATAATATATAAATGTAATAAATTATTATTCTTATTATTTAAACAAAGAGTGCATACATGTTCGACTCCAAGAAATATGTCGATACTTTCAGAATAAGTTTTCATTTACTGCATAGCCAACCTATGATTTTTAAAATCTGATATTTTTGTAGGTTTAGTTTCCTCATTCGAATTACTGTAATGAAAACTGGATTTATTTAATATAAAATAGATGAATAAAAAAGTCAATTTACTTAAAGATGATTATTAGATGAAATAACTTTGAAAAATAACTCCACCAAGGACGGTCACAAGCCCGTTTAGAAAAGGGCGAGGGGGAAGGAAAACGCCTCGTAATAATATTGGGCTCAACTGGTCCGGTTGTCAGTACCCGACAATGGATCCCAGACCAGGGTAAACGGGTAAATATAGTGGATGTCTCTATTAAATGTGAACTAGAAATGGCGTCCGTACTCCCAGTTGGGGTGGCCATCCACTTTGGTCGAAGTCGTATAGCCACAGTGATGTGCCCACCGATGGGATAATCAACGACAAACGCACACAAACACAACCACGAGGAGATGTAATGAAATGACTTGAAAACGATAATATCATGATCATGGTTTAGAAGAACCTAGAGTTAACAAAAAACAACTACTTCATAACTTTTACAGGGCGCATTAACATGCGATCAAAATCAAATGGAGATGGTCTGCATTGTAACTTCTTGTCTTGATAACTACAAAATAATTCTTACTTGTCAAAGCGTGAACTCTCGCCGTGCCGAGGAAAGTCGTACGAATTTAGCTTCATGGGAACACTAATGTTTTGTGTCCTCGTCAGTCCTCCCGGCTCAGTCCGATGGACTCGTGAACCATTAGCGGGGTCGGCAGGAGATTGGCGCCCTGTCGTACTATATGCTTACCTGCAGGAACTTGCGAGCTCCTAGCTGACCCACAACGGCGGCAGGACACGTCTGTGGGAGGTAGAACAGGGCACGGCCCGGATCAGCCCAGATGGGAGAACCTGCGCTGACTCCCGGCTCAGCCTACGGCCTCGTGGACCAACTGTGGGGTCGCCAGGAGATGAGCACCTGGATGTACTAAAGTCTTACACTGCGGGCTTGGAGGGTCAAGCCTAGCCGGTCTCAAAACGGCTGCAGAATTCGTCCCTGGAGGTAGAATAGGGTCGGTGGATCTGCGATGCTCCCAAGCAGCAGTCCTCCCTGCCAGGCTCATGGAGCCCGTGAACCAATTGTGAAGTCGTCAGGACCGAGCGACCTGACGTTCTATGTAGCTCAAACCAATTTCTTCGAATAGGTAACTCCAACACTTTCTTCCGAGGTGTTGGTTTTAAGTTTATGAAGTTTCGAAGTGGTTTCGCGAAGTAGACAAGGGAGAACAAGGCAGTTGACTAGAGAGTATAGGGCTTTGCCCGAGATATCCCTAGGGGTGGTAGCGGGTCCAACTGACCCTTCCAATATTTTCGTCCATCAATAATAAATTTGGTTATGTCTTGAATATGACAATTGACCCTAATTTCTGTGCTGTGTAAAATGTAATATCATTAATACTTAGTATTTCGACGTAACCTAATTTATGTATAACGTAATTTTCTATTGTTATCTAATTGTAATGATATTGGTTTTTTACATTATAATATTACCAAACATTTTATATTGATACGGACTGTCAACACCACGTACGGCTTACTGCCAGTACAACCCATATTTTTTAAATAACATTGTATGTATCTTACTTTCAGTCTATCAAAGTCCTACTTTTTCTACTACTACTACTACTATTACTACTACTACTAATACATTTCTCCCTTAACCTCCTTAAGTGTAATATCAAGAAGATATATCAAAGATTTTTCAGTTACTTTCAAACAGAACGCTAGACTGGTAATTTAGCGGTCTCGAGTATATGTATTGATTCATGGAGTACAGAAATCAAGTTTTTTTTATTGACATTGGACAATATTTCTAACTTCATATAACAATGTTTTACCTTTACATAAATAGTGTAAATAAAATTAGGTGAAAGCATCTTCACGTGATATCCTTCTGTTCTATATTAGAGCATATTTAATGAACCCAATTTTTTGTTAGATTTCTTGCCAAAACGTTAACCTGTTTCCAAACATTCTCAATTATTTCTCATCTTCAACTGCCCTCTTCAAAGTTATTTATGGTCTACCTATATGCTTTGTTCCTTAAGGATGCCTGTTAAATGTACACGCTGTATTGCATTTTTGCATTTTGAGGTTTATGTTAGATATGTCCAATCGAACGACATCTGTTGTATTTGCTTGTTTTTCATTTAGTATTAATTCGAACTATAGGATCTTTATGGGAAATTGTAATAATTCTCATAAACTATGTTAAAAAATCTGCAATGGGGAATAAAAGACGAACATGGGCACTTCTTGCAGAAAATCCAGAGGGAAAATCTCCAGTAGGTAGGTCAAGAATGTGGAGGGATAATAACAGTAACAATGATTTAGAAAAGTATATTATACATTATATAATTTGAAATATTAGCTAAGGAATGGACTGAATGGAGAGCTTATATGTATGCGTGTTCATGAATCACCGGGTTCGATAGTACCAGTAATTTAATTAGTAGTTTAGTGCTACTGTACCATCATTCTTGATTTGATATTAGCTTCTTTCATGTCTTACATAATGTATAACTTAACCATGTGTAAACAGACCTACTTGTGTTGTGACTTTCCAAGTTTCGCAGCAGTATAACAAAACTGGTTTCACGTTTGAATAATATACAGAGTGAAAATTATTTAAACCGACGAACTCTGGGAGGTTGTAGAGGACACCAAAACAAATATTTTTCCCTAATGTCATTTTTTCCAATGAGGATTATTTAAACCGGTAGAGGAAGATTTCTCTGGCGGCAAATTAATTAAACCAACAAACACTTTTGCATTTTTTATTACCAAGACACAACACATTAACCCAACGCAATTACTTAAATTACAGTAGAGGTTCAAAAATGTCTCCATTGACTTGTAAACAAATGTTACACCGGCGGATCATGTTCTGTCTAACATGGGCAAAAACTCCAGGAGTATCGTTAATTGCTCCTGCTGCTGCTACTATCCGGGCAACCAGATCCTTTTTTGATGCAACAGGGGTTGTGTAAACAAGGTTGCGCATCTCTCCCTACACAAAAAATCCAGAGGGGTCATATCTGGGGATCGAGCAGGCCATGGTACAGGACCACCTCTGCCAATAAATTTTTCTGTAAACCGTTGGTTCAAGAATCGACGCACACTACGACTGAAATGTGCCGACGCCCCGTCATGTTGGAACCACATGCGTTGTCTTTAGGGAGCGGGACGTCTTCCAGCAATTCTGGCAATGCTCTGGGGAGAAAATTGTAAGTGTCTGCCATATAATGGCCTAGGTAGGAGATATGTCCCAATTAAACAACACCGGCCCACACATATCAGTGTACTCACTCCAGGTGTATCGCTCCATTAGTAAACAGATACAATTCACCACTACACTGATAGACAAAAAAATTCCTACCATCAACAGTAGTTGCAGTCATGGTAACTGAAGAGCGTAAAACGCCCTGTACCGGTTTAAATAATCCTCATAGGAAAAAATGGCATTAGGGAAAAATATTTGTTTTGGTGTCCCCTACAACCTGCCAGAGTTTGTCGGTTTAAATAATTTTCACTCTGTATTTGGTTTCTTGTTATAACTTATTTATTTTATCCCATACTGTATAGTTGTACGCTGACCTGAACAACACTCTGTAGGATCAATGTTCTAGCAGTGACGTCAAGGGTCAGGTGAGCGTGTTCAGTCAGAAACACTGTATATTTTAAAAACATACTGAACATTGAGAACGAAACAGTATCACGAGTTGGCGGCTTCAAGACTAATATCTCTGGATTAATGTATACTATTTCTTCCCAGAAGATGTTCTAGCTTCCCACCTAGTTTGTTTATGATATTTACTTCCCCTAGAGCAGGTTCGCCAACTCAGCATATAATAACTATGAAATTATTGTATTGTCACGGGTCATTTACAAGTATACAAAGTTTCAAGTCAACCCAATGTTTCTAAGTGGGTGAAAATCGTGTTCAAAGTTTCCGTTACATAGATACAAAGACACTTTTTTTTTGGTTTTCTGATGATTCTGGCTAGGATTAAAATAAAAATATTGTATTGTCACGGGTCCTTTACAAGTATACAAAGTTTCAAGTCGATCCAATGATTTTAAGTGGGTGAAAATCGCGTTGAAAGATTCCGTTACATAGATAGATAGATAGATACAGGTCCAGCTAATATAAAGTGTGTAAAAATATAGCTGAATTTATGCTCCATATGCTTTTATATAGTGTTCTTGGAACATATTATAATGCATTTCCAACTGTAATAGGCCCAATCATTATCTGGCCTATTATAATAAAGTACGGCGAAACAAAGAGCTATATACTGTATATACTTGCGTAGAGCAGACTACCGCTAGGCAAACTACGTCACAGACATAAACGAATCCAGTATACTGATAGACAACCCCACGTATTTCGCTGTAAATATTTTTTCAGAATATTGTGCAGCCTTTGAAAAAAATGATGGCGCAACTCTTGATGATGGAAAGTTAGAGCTTTGAAGAGCGATTCACACCAGTACGTTGTTACATGTTCTGACTCGTTTGAGTATAAAGCGGACGGTGTAAATCTCTCTTCATGCAGTATTCGTATCATTCGCTTCAGTGGAGCAGTCCGACCAGGTGGGCCCACGTTCGATTCCGGTCAGATAGGCCCACGTTCGATTCCGGTCAGATAGATTTTTATTACTATTTAATAACGTCGTTAATTTTCATAATGCCTACATAATACCAGGTTTCGTCATATAAATAAATTTGTATATATATGGAAATATTCGCGGCGGGACAGGCTCCTGGGTGAGATTTTTTCGAGGTTTTCCTCGCCTGTAAGATAAATGTCAGGAAGCATAGAGCCCAACGGTCCCCGAAAATCATCCGACCATCATCATCATCCTTATCATTATCATCATTCTTCACCGGTGTGGAAAGAAACGGGAAGCTACCACACCTACAGTTCCATAGTAAAGCTGAATAGCATAGCATGAAAATGCTATGATTGCAGTGAAAGACCTGCCCTCGGGCAGAATTATTATGGAATGGAATATATGAAAATAAATAAATTAAAGGAAACAGCTCATATACACACACACACACACACACACACACCATATATATATATATATATATATATATATATATATATATATATATTGACACCGGTTGATTGATATAATATAAATCATCATTTCCTTGTTCTTGAGCTAATTCGTCTGCTTTAATTGACATCGCATTTATCACATTCTATAAAACTTCTCACTCTAGTTCTTAACATTTTTATGTTCTTCCGAGTATTAATTTTCGTGATTGTGCTTCCAGTTGTTTGAGTGAGCCTTTATTTATTTTGTTTTTAATTAATTTTATCCAGTATCTTTTCAGAAATCCATGGTTTCTTTTTTTTACTCTCATATGATTGCGTCATATTATTTGAGATACGTATCTTCACTATTTTCCCATTTATGTTCAATATAATACTTAATTAAATACTTAATTCTGATTTCGAAGATTTTTAATATTGTTATGTCTAAAATATATTGCCTACTGCGATAGAAGCTGATTTTTGCTAATCACCGAGTATGAATCCACCTAAGTATTTTGATCGATATATTTTCTCTTTTATCATGGACAATTCCTTGTGACTACATGCCATATACATATATGACTTAGTTTCTTTGATAAGAGGGTTTAAGAAATGGAATGTAGACTATCTACTCCTTTTAACACTTAAAGAGGAGTTGAACAGGTATGTATGTATGTTGTCCCCACTATTGTTTATTTTGGTTATGGATGACGTAACGAATGATTTGAGTACTAGGAGATGTCGTGGTATACAGTGGGATTTGAATACAATATTAGAAAGTTTAGAATATGCATATATGATATTTCTCTCTCTCTGTTTCTTTCTCTCTCTCTTTCTCTCTCTCTATTACTCTCTCTCTCTATTTCTTTCTCTCTCTATTTCACTCTCTTTCTCTCTCTCTCTCTTTCTCTCTCTTTCTCTCTCTTGCTCTCTCTCTTTCTCTCTCTCTCTCTTTCTCTCTCTCTCTCTTTCTCTCTCCCCTGTCCCTTTTTTTCGTTCTTCCCTCGTTCACAACACTATCATTTTCTATTTTTATTTGTTTATTTTATTTTTTCCGAATGTTTTACTTATTTATTCTGTCATGTATCGATGCCAAGCCTTTATTTATTTTTTCTTGTTCCTTATTCCCTATTATATATGATGCATACTATTGAATTTGCAGTGAAATGACAAATATCACTGTGTTCAGTATACTTCATTCAACATATCCTCCAATTTTTGTTACAATCCAACTGGTCCAACGTAAGTACTTCCCTTGTAAACCAATTTTTTATCAAATTATAGGTTATTATTATTACTATTTTTATTTTATTTCTACTATTATTATTATTTTATTATTATTACTATTATTATTATTTTTATTATTATTATTATTATTATTGTTACTACTACTACTACTACTACTACTACTACTACTACTACTACTACGACTACTACTACTGATATGAATGCAGAATTCCGAGACACTTATAAACTGGGAGCTAATGTTGGACTACAAATAAATAAATACATATAAAACCAAATAAATAAGAATTTGTAACACAATTGATTCTGCTTTTATATTAGAAGGAGAAGTAATAGAAGCTACATATGAATTTACACATCTGGGTAGTATAATGCCTGTGAATCGTGGCTCAGATGAAGATGTTGCTGCCAGAATAAAGAAAGCAAGATATGCTTACGTTCAATTGAAATCAATTTGAAGGTCGACTTAAACTAAGATTGTTTAATTCAAATTTGAAATAAATTTTATAATACGGCTGTGAAACTTGGAAGGCTACGAAAGAAACTGGAAAGAAATTGCATATCTTTGTAAATGGTTGCTTGAAAAATATCTTGATGGTTATATGGTGGCCAGAGATTACAACAAATAAAATACTTTAGAGAAAAACGAACCCTCCATGGTATCTTTACCTTGTCTTGGTGGAGTCATTTGCGTGCTTAAATGATCCCGAGAGCTATACCGGCGGTAGCATTGCTGCCGATAGGGTTACTAACTATTATTCTACCAGTTATATTATATGGCTGCGAAACGTGGACTCTTACTTTAAGGGAGGAAATGAGATTACGAGTTTTTGAGAATAAAGTTCTTAGGATTTTTTTTTGGATAAAAGAGAGATGAACAGACAGGTGAATGGAGAAGACTACATAACAATGAACTACGTGGTCTTTATAGGAAGCCAGATATAATAAGAACTGCGATGGGCAGGACATGCTGCGCGTATGGGGAATGGAAAACGTGTATGGAAGCTTCTTTAGGAAAGCCAGAGGGAAAACGCCCAGTTGGTAGACCAAGAATGAGGTGGGAGAACAACATTAACTATGATTTGAGGGAAGTAGATTATATAGGGAATGATTAGAAAACATTAGCTCAGGATAGGGATGTATGGAGAGCTTATGTCCGCGCGGCCATGACCCTAAGTTCGATAGTGCCAGTGAGTAAGTAAGTAAGAGAAAAACGAATCAAAATGAAATGTATAAATAAACTAAATTTAGAAAATTGATTGGTCATGTGTTAAGGAGAGAGAATGATAGCATCACAAAAATGGCATTTGCTTGGATCTCCCAACGATTGAGAAGGCGAAGAGGAAGACACTTAGGGATGAAGCTGATAGGTAAGAATAGGTTGGAATGAAGTTAAGGCATTGGCAAACACCAGAGTGCGTTGGCGAGCTTTCATCAAGGTCCTATGCTTCCCAGTGGTTGATTGGGGTTAAATGGGGTAGATACACATGAATAGGTAAATGAGCAAACCTAAATAAGTAATTGAATGTTGGACGATCACTAAAAGGCAAGAACAAAGATTGGAAGCAGCTGAGATGCGATTTTTAAGAAATATAGCAGGATATACTCTGCTGGATAAGAAAAGATGGGGGCACGCCGTAGCGTAGTGGTTAAGGCACTGGGCTACAAGTCGGAGGGTCGAGGGTTCAAGTCCCGTTGGGGTCAGGATTTTTAAACTGACCCAAAAACCCTCTGGCGGCACTATGGCCCTGGGGTCGACTCAGCCTCTAACGGAAATGAGTACCAGACGCTTGTTCTGAGGTAAAGGCGGCCGTCACGCAGGGCTGACAACCCGGCTGACATCAAGTGCCGATTGTCTAGAAAAAGTGGGAGCCTTAACCTCCTACTACCCCAAAGGCCTCCTGAGGCCTGTTGTGGGATCACTTTACCTTTTACCTTTGGATAAGAAAAGAAATGAAGATATAAGAAAGGAACTAAATATTTTCAAACTTACAGGCCGAATAATTAAATATAGGAACGACTGGAAAGAACATATTGATAGAATGCCAGAAGGAAGATTTCCAAAATTATTGCTAAATTGTAAACCGCGCGGAAGGAGAAATGTTGGTCGCCCACACAGAAGAAGGTCTAAACAATTTTAATGATTCTAGCTTTCATGAAACCGGAACGAGCCAACAGGCTTAATCCCTGGAAGATGATAATGATGATGATGATGATAAACAAAATCATTGTATTACATAGCTACTAGTGCATTTTTATATTAGAGTATACAGTTCGTGTAGAACTATGTACAGTCCCTGCGGGAACCTGTCATCACAGTTGTGTGGGGAAGGACTATATCTCCCTGATGAATAAGCCACGCGAGTGGCTCAACGTGGCCATTGGACTTCATTCCCACGTGTACACTTGCTGTTATAGAGTTTCAACTAAAATTTGAAGTGAAATCCAGAGATCGTAGTCTTTGCAACGAAGATAACAGAGAGCTTAGTTCTAACAATTGTTTCATTATTTGTCAGTTATATTAAAAATTCTGTCAAGCCTTGACTAAATATTGGAAATATTTATTAGTCACTTCCTTATAAATCTATTTCATCTAATTCTTAATTAAAGTCTCAAGACATGAAGTTCATCCTACACTCGTGTTTAGTTTTCATATTGGTTTAACAGCAAAGCCTGAAGCCGAAATGAACATATTTATGAGTATTTTTTCGGCCAGAATTTAATTGCTGGGCTAATGACCTGAGACGTCGTTCACTAAAATTACTATGACTATTTAACTCGTGCCCCAAATGGGAATCAATGACCAATCACATTTCAATGATTTTTTTATTTACAACCAATCACAGTCGTGTTTCGCCTAGAATTTACCAACTAAAGTTTATCATAATAAAGAAAGCACCTCCTTCTTTACATTCTGAATAGGTCATAGTATTATTTTGCAGTGACTGACTCTCTAAGAAATACGGCTACCAGATTGTATATATGTGCATGGATGTCAACACATAGTGCATGCGGGAGTTAAAATAAAAACATTTGTAGCAATTGATTATTATACCACCAAAAAAAGAAACCACTCTTTGCACTTTCTTAAATTATTTTTTCCCAGGTAATAACATTCCAGAAAAATATAATTGTCATATTTACATCATAGGACATCAGTTGATGTGTTTCATTTTTTCTCCACTAGAGTGCATTCTTACAATATTGCGTTCCTTTGGCAATAAATAATATGATCTGGTTGCAGTGATGAACAAAAGCAGCAAATGAAGCATACCAATCGTTTCTCATTTGTTTTCAAACATCGCCGTTTACATTAAATAAATAAATATTTTAAAATAACTATATTTAAATAATGATTTGTGAGTAAGCAGCCTAATTTTATTCGTTAAATAGTCCTAACAAATGCCACTCTTGATTTCCACATTCTCTAGATAAATTGGAAATTACTCGTGGCATTACTTATGAAAAAGTCTATAATATAAAAAAAATAACATCTGATTACTCAGACATATTTTTCTGAGTACCTGGTTGTCTTATCTCAAATTGCGAATCAGTAATTTTTCTATAATCGAGTAAATGTATTCATTTACACTATGCATAATCGCATTAGGGTAATATTAAATGAGAATAAGTGCCCATTAATCGTTACTATGGTGTATTCTATGTAGCAACGGTTACCATGCAAACTCCAGGAAACGTAATTCTGCTAACTTCTGTCAGATTTTATTATCAAGAAAGCATTTCACTACGATTTTTAACTGTCCGACAAAGGATATCTCTTAACTCAAATACACAATCGAGAGAACATTTATTTCTAGCTATCCTCTACATCGAACAACTTACTATCCTTCCTTGTTTTACCTACCCGATCTAGGAATTCCCTCCCCTCAACGACTGTCTGACTGGAAAATCTGTTAGAAGAAGTTCATTAAATATTTCCATAAACAATATAGTATGTAACCATGTTGTAGGTATATTTTTATTATACTTTTATATGTTGCATTTTCATTACTTACAAGGGAAGTACTTATGTTGGACCAGTTGGATTGTAACAAAAATTGGAGGACATGTTATTTAATTGGCAGTAAATATGATTACGTTAGTCATTTTGCTGCAAATTTAATCAAACTCGTATTTCTCATTAAGTTTCAATCGCGTCTCAATGACCGGTTCGTAACGGCACGGTTGTTCATTGCAGCTGGTTTCCAGTACAAGTGCTGCTAGCGGTGCGAATAACGTAAATATTAGTTACCCTTCGTGTTAACATTAATAACTATTTTTGATTACTTTATACTGATAGCAGAGCACTGTATACTTTTTTACTTGAAATTCAGAATCGGTTATAATTTCGTGTACTGAAGTAACAAAAACAAATTATAATTTATCATAACATCAATGGTGACAATGAAATGGTTGTAACAAAGTTTTTGCGAACACCATGAGTATCTGATGATGGCAATCCTGGAGCAGTTATATGTGGCACATTCACTAAAACCAACGTCAAATGCATTTTCAATCACATTTGAGAATCTCGTTACACTTTGGTCCACGTTATAGCCAGACTTTGTCCAAGTATAAATACGCATGCCTTTGTAAATTTCCGCTGACAGTTGATTATATGCAAGGAAATGCAGTTTTATAATAAAGAACCTATCAGACATTTTCTCCTCATCATCTTATTTTAGATGCACATATTCTTCAAGTCGTCGCACACAGATCTTATATTGACGGGGGAAAAAAACATCAAGTGGTTGTATATATTTTGTGGCTCCTGCAGGAATATTTTTAGCTTTACTTTTTTATCGGGTAAATAGTCCTGTATAGTAGCAATTGTTGTCCATATGCCCGGACCACGAATCGCATATTAAAAGTGAATCCATTTCAATGTTTTCACTAAACACATGTTTTAAGAATGTTTTCAAATGTTGTTTCGTTATTTTTGCAATGACAGTACAATCGACATAAACATTTGGAGGTGAATTCTGTTTTATCTTCATCTGAACTTTAGGCCCAAATTTGTTTCCAGTAGGTTCTTGAAAACAGAGGTATATCCTCTTTCCAAGTTGCCCACACATTGAAATAAGATCATCTATCGTGTAAGAATATGTAGTTCCATGTAGGTTTTGAACTGTATCAAACAGTGAGATTTTTGCCTTTGACTGCCAGTGTTCTGTTTCCTATCATTTCATAATTAAATTTACTTCGGTCACAGTTCCACATATTCTTTGTTGGTATGCAGTTTTCTTGAATTGTCTGATTAACGTCTATTGCAAATTTATTTGCATTTTCAATAGTTTCAGTTTCGTTTTCAATGACCTTGACAGTGTCAAATTTGGTAATATTACTTGAAGAGATATTGTTTTCCTTTTTGAAATTTGAAATTAATGTATTTGAAGCTTTAAATTCATTCAAACCCATTCAATTCGCTCGAAAAAGAGCCCACGATTGTAAATACCAATTGTGCACTGTCAATCCCCGATCTCGAGAATCTCGAAACTTATTAAGGATGTAGGGTCGAATCTTTGAACGCATTAGACCATAAAAGGCGTTCTCGGCTGAGAAAGTTTTATCCTAATACGATTTAGCTTACTCAGAAATATATTCATGCGATAATAATTCGTAAGCTACCTGACGAGGTAACTTAAGATCATTGCTTAAGATAGAAACTTATCGTGAGAATCTCGAAGGGAACCGATGGGAACCGATAGTAACCGATGTAGTTTGAAACCTTGCCGCTTTATCCAAGATGTCGGACCTTGAAGACTTCGATCATGTTTCCGGTATACGCGGAGAAGAGGAATTTGATAGTCTACCAAAGAATTCAACAGGAAGAACAGGAGAAACGGCGTAATATTGCGCGACGCAGACGTCGTTGTATACGGTATTATTTGCGGGATGCAAGCGTAAATGTGTTCCTCTATAGCAGACAAAAATAACGGAAGTGGTTTTATCGCTGAGAATTCTGGATAATTTCTTGCCAATATTACGAAAACGACGACTTTCATGCATGACCAGTTTGTGGGTAGCTAATTCGATCTTTGCACTTGCTCACGGTGAGTCAGCTCACCAGTGATTGGAAGTAATTTGAGTAGAGACTAATGTATTTGCATGCGACCCGTAGTCTTCAATTTGGGCGATTTTGTAGGGGTCCCTGTTTTTGAATTGTGAAGCTAGATAAGATGTTTTATTTTCTGTATAATCAAAACTGGTCTTACATTTTAGTTATTAATTAATGATGGTCATTCTTTTATTATTTGTGAATAGGATTTCTGGCAAGATTTCCCTGACATCCTATATTAATAAATGTTTTCCAAGTTATCATCAGAATATGCAGACAGTACGTTAGGACGTTTAGGTTTTTTTTAACAGGAGACGGCTCAAAGCTACTTGAACTATCACGTTCCTCACTGGATTCGTTGACAATTTCAAAGTCTTCAGAACATCCAGCATGAGTGAGCTTCTGACTGCAAGTAGCATAATCTTCGAAATCTAAAGTAATTTCACTAACGTCTTCTAACCCATTCCATTATTTCTGTTCTATAATTTCTGCCAGAAAATACGTAAACTGGTCATACTCCAATTCAGGTTCTTCGTGTTTTTCAAATGTTTCCTGAACTATAGATTCTAACGTAGTTAAGATGTAAAATGGATTTATTTGAAGAAATATTTAATTGACTCACAAGACTATTACCTGTAAATGTACACATTTACGTGTAAATATAGGCCTACTGTTATGTCCTAAAAAAGTAATATTCTAATTAGTAAATGATAAAACAAATATTCTATTGTACTTTCAATTTATTGAAACAATTTTATTCGTATACACTGTACGAACACTCGACAGCAGGAGTGAAAAAAAAAAACATTCAGACTCGGTGTGTTGCTCTTCAAGTAATCGTGCCGCTCCGTTGCAATATTTATTTCGTTATTTTATCTCTCTCTCTCTTTCTCTCTCTTTCTCACTCTTTCTCTCTCTTTCTCTCTCCCCCTGTCCCTTTTCTTTGTTCTTCCCTCGTTCGCCACAATATCATTTTCTATTTTTATTTATTTTATTTTTTCCGAATGTTTACTTATTTATTGTCATGTAACGATGCCAAGCCTTTATTTACTTTTTCTTGATGTTAATGTTTTTTTAGTGTATAATGCTATTGTGTTATTACTTAATTGTAATATTATTGTGTTTTCTTTATGTAATTGTAAGGTTAATGTTTTTAGTGTATAATGCTATTGTGTTATTATTTAATTGTAATATTATTATTGTGTTTTCTTTATGTAATTGTAATGTTATTGCTATTGTGTTATTACTTAATTGTAATATTATTGTGTTTTCTTTATGTAATTGTAATGTTAATGTTTTTAGTGTATAATGCTATTGTGTTATTATTTAATGGTAATATTTTTATTGTGCTTTCTTTATGTAATTGTAATGTTATTGCTGTTTTTGTTTATTTTTCTTTACACTAGTACCAATTATTACTTTATTGTAACGGACTGTCAACAGCACGTACGGCTTACTGCCCGTGCGACCCATATTTGTAAATAATATTGTAAATATCTTACTTTTTGTCTAATAAAGTCCTACTACTACTACTTTTTCTTGTTCCTTATTCCCTATTATATACGATGTATACCAGTGAATTTGCAGTGAAATGACTAATATCACGGTGTTCAGTATCCTTCATTCAACATATCCTCCAATTGTTATTACAATCCAACTGGTCCAACGCACTTGTAAACCAAATTTTTATCAAATTCCATTCCATAGTAATTCTGCCCGAAGGCAGGTACTTCACTGCAATTATAGCATTTTCATGCTATGCTTGCAGCTTTACTAGGAAATTGTGAGGTGTGGTAGCTTCCCGTTGCTTTCCACACCGGTGAAGGATGATGATGATGATGATGATGATAATGATAAGGATGATGATGATGGCCATATGAATTCGGGGACCGTTTGGGCCTTAAAATTTTCCTGACATTTGTCTTACAGGTGAGGAAAAACCCCGATAAAAACCTCACCCAGAAAAACTGCCCTGACCGGGGATCGAACCCGGACCCGCTGCGTGACATGGCAGCAGCTACCTCGAGACCACAGCGGTGGACTTTATCAAATTATAGGTTATTATTATTATTATTATTTTATTATTATTTTTATTATTATTATTATTATTATTATTATTATTATTATTATTATTATTATGTTTTTGGTCTTGCCTTGTCATTTATATAGTGTGTAGCCTATACCTATTATGTATTATTAAATAACTTGTATATAGTTCATAATTGTTAGTAAGTGTATTGTTTAACCCTGGTGAAGTTGAAGAGAAAATTTGAGGATTTTAACTCTATCATGTAAAATAAATAATAATAATAATAATAATAATAATAATAATTATTATTATTATTATTATTATTATTATTTATTAATTTTATTTATGTAACAGGTTTCATAACATCTTCCTGCGCCAATTTATTCTACTGTCATTCTCCTCCACATCACTCTGTCACTCCTATCTCCATCATCCAATCCTTTTTCGCTCGTGCTGCTCAAAACATCATTAATTCTCGTAATTTTTGGTTGTCCTCTAAAACTTATACTTAGTGGCAGCCATTCTATTATTCTTCTTGGAAATCTATCTTATATTTTCTTTTTATATGACTATTGCATTTGACTTGTACTTTTTTATGGAATCCACAATTGAACATTGAACATTCATATGTTCTCATGATTTTATTATTATCTGTTCAGAAAATTATTGGACCAATACGATAACTAAGGTTTGAAAATAAATTTAGGAAAACAAAACATTTTATATGGGATGTGGAGCCGAAATCGAAGATTTAATATTAGAAGATCAAAATGAGTATATTAGAGGATATGAAGAATTTGATTATCTGGAGTAAAATTTGAAAAAGATGATAAACAAGAAAGTGATATTAAGAACAGAATAAATAAAGGTAAAGCAATAACAGCATTGATGAACGGAGTCTTATGGAACAGACATAACCAGAAAAAAATAAGTTACAAATATATAATTCAATAGTGAGAAGTACTGTCACATATGGAACTGAAGTCTGGAAATTTAACAAACACTTAGAACAAAAACTTATGTCGATGGAAATGGATTTATTGAGGAGAGCAGCAAGGTGTTCAAAATTAGAAAAATTAGAAATACTGTCATCGAGAAAAAATGAATATTAGACATTCAATTGTAAATTATATAAGATACTATAAGCAATTAAATTGGTTTGGGAATGTACGACGAATGCAAGAAGAAAGGTTACCCAGGAAAACATTGGAATGGTGTCCACCTGGAAGAAGAAGGAAAGAAAGACCTCGAAACTCGTGGATGTAAGAAATAAGAACTGGAATGAGAGCAAGGGGACTGGAGGACATGGAGTGGATGGATAGAGACGAGTGGAGAAAAAAAATAAAACTTTAGACATAGAAAGATGTGTAAACATTAAAATTCTGTATATAAATAAATTATCATTATTATGAGTAATATTAATATCTCTCTGAAATACAGCTTCCTTACTAGGCTTATGTTACAAATTTTAATATATTAGCTTTTTATGTCTCTATTCTTTCCCATATATGTAAAATATTGTTAATTGCTATCTATACATCCCACGTGAGGCAAGGGTGTTCCCTTGAGGGATTTGCATAATCAAACAAATGTATTATTTATGTATACAATATATTGCCAATTAAATTTGATGCGACATAGTTTTACATAGATGTTGATATGTAATCTACAACATTATCTTAAGGAAAATCCAATAAAAATCGAGTTATTTATTAACATTCAAAAACCAAATTTGTGCTTTCAGACGTCTTCATATGGATTTAAAAATATTTGTTTATACAAATTCAGAGGATTTGAATGAAGTCATTGTTCATAATTATGAGTAAATAAATAACTGATAACAATAAAATTAAAACAATAAAACATGATGGCAAAACAGAACGTTTGGCTCTTGCTTCCCTGTATCTATCCTTCAGTGTAGCAAAATGAAGTGCCTAACACTGAAGCAGGTGGTTTCGGTCCATGTTAGTGTTCGTGGAGCACAGTGATCAATGCGGACTTCTGTAAATTCCAATTCGATTAACATGAGCTATAAGACAATCATGTCCTGTGATTAGTCAAAAATTTGCTACAACTTCCTTTCGAGGTGCATCTGATGCAGTATGTATATGTTTTCATTGTTTTTCTTGTATTCAGATCTGAAGATTGATTGAGAAACTATTTTTTACCGTTTGATTGATATAAATGGTTGCTGAGCGGTAATGTTTTTTAAGTAGGTTGCTCCTTGTTTTGCTAACATATCGGCTACTTCATTCCGTCGATTCCGTTGTGAGATGGTATCCATAGTAATACTACTGCCTTATGATTTTGATAAAGTTCAGTGAGTAGCCTTGGGGTACAATACTTTCTTGCTTTGAATTGATTTGAAAAAATGTTATTGGTTGTATGAAAGCTTTGGAATCAGACAATGATAATATGGTCATTGATTTGTTAACGGCTTATGATTTGATAGGGCAGTATGAATTTTCTTTATCTCGCCATCAAAAGCAGTTTTATTTGGTCCAAGTGGAATGTATAGAGAGAAGACTGAGCAATGGATTCCAGCGCCCATAGGGCCATTGTGATTGAGCTTAGAGTCATCCGTGTATATGTGTAACCATTTAGAATAGGGATATGTTGTTTTTATTGTTTCCAAAGCACATAATCGTATTGTTTCAGGGTTGGTGCATGCTTTTATCAATCCTTCATCAAAGAGTATAGATTATGTGTAAGGATGTAGATATTTCGAGGGTTATCTTGTAGGAGTAGTTTTTTCTGGATTGTTTTGTATATGGTATTAATTTCGTAGCTCTATATCATGTTGCAGAAAGCCTTGATGTGTTTTCAATTTTCTATCATTGTTATGATATTTAGACCAGTAGTTATCTTCTGGAAGTCTGATTTTTTATTTGGGAATATTCCACAATACAGTGTTTCTCATTCAACCCAAAGTGATTTGTCGCCAGAGGTTCCTGTCTAAAGCATCATCTTCCCTCAAATCTCTAGCTTCCATACTTCTTTTCACTCCATTCATCCATCGTTCTCTAGGCCTGCCTCTGCCTGATTATTTTTCAATATTTAAAAATGTATAAGTGTGTGTTCCAATATCACTCTTTGAACTTTTCCGATAGATGGCTATAACTAGTTTATTTTCAATTTACGCACCACTTCGGTAGATCAGTTTATATACATAATTTGTATGTCTACTTGTATTTAGATAGAACAGCGGAGTGTAGTATGAGTGCACATTTAAGTGCATATAAGTAGGCTATTCGTGTTGAAATGAATCAAGAATATGCAAGTCCAAAGGAGTCTTCGCCATCATCCGTACTACATGTCTTCTCAACGTATGTACTGCGCAGGGGTTTGGAATTTAATCTAGGAAGCTGGTGCACGTATAATAATTAAAATACTACACCACATTTCTCATGCAGCCCTAATATTAGATTTTTTTTACAAATAATACTTCCAATGATCCTTCCGGGAAATTCTCGTATAAGACTTGAAAGCATAATAATAGTCCCTTCGATTGGTTGCTGGCCAAAGGAAGGCAAGACCAGTGATGGGGCTGCCATATTATAGCCTCTGAAAAATTACTAGTTATAATAAAATTTTGGGAATTATTAATCAAGTTATGAAACCATCCCTTGTACAAAAAAAACCAGATTACGTTTATATAACACTTTGGCTATGGTAGTGAAGCATGGACACTAAAATGACAACATGAAAGCAGAATAACGGCTTGTGAAATGAGATTCATGCGCAGAACAGTGGGTTAGACCAGATGGGATCGGAAAAGGAACACCGATATCTTAAAAGAATTGAAGACTACGCCAATTTTGGAATATATTAAACAGTACCAACTAAATTGGAAACATCATCTAGAAAGAATGAGTTCAAATCGGATCCCAAAAGCTGTTTATAATTATGTACCAAGAGGACGAAGATCGCTGGGCCGTCCTATGATACGCTGGAGGGAAAATTTTCTATAGGATCGTAACAGGCCTTGGCCTAATACTTGGAAGGAAGAAGAAAGAAGAAAAGAAATAATTCTTCCAATGCTGCCCTATATTGAAACAGGGATACCTATATTATATAGTTTTCATTTCAAAAACCGGGCGTTTGATGTGTATATAGTAAAACTAATATAAATTCATCCATCCATAGTAATTATACCCTCGGGCAGGTTTTTCACTGCAATCATAGCATTTTCATGCTATGCTTTGCCGCTTTACTAGGGAATTATTGGTATGGTAGCTTCCCGTTGCTTTCCACACCGGAAGGATGATGATGATGATGATGATTATGGCCGGATGAATTTCGGGGACCGTTGGGCCCTACGCTTCCTGAAATTTGTCTTACAGGTGAGAAAAAAAACCGAAAAAACCTCACCCAGGAGCCTGTCCCGACCGCGAATCGAACCCGGGCCTGCTGTGTGACAAGGCATCACGCTACCTTGAGACCATTACGGTGGACCTAACATAAATATATGTCTGTAAACATAACATAAATGCTTCATCGCTAACGCAATTCTCTCGTTTGTGAATGAGTTATACTGCTGTCTTATTTTATCGTATTTTAAGTCGAAATTATGGGTCTCTAGAGGGAACTGGAGTTCAAACATTCTTGAGACGAGTTAGAACAAAATTCTAGTTCAAAGACGAAATGTCTCCAACTTTTATCCCAAAGTGTTTATTGCTTACTGCATTGACACGGTCTTCAGGGAGTTGAAGATCCTTGTCAGGACGCTTCGAAATAAAAACAAAAAAACGTTCAATTGTTCTAATTAAGCGATTTAAATTGACTAACAGCGGAATATTAAGTACGTTTGAGATTCTATTTCTTTGTTAATATACTTTGCCATATAATTTTCGAACAGAATAATCAAATATAATATTAGAATAACACGACATTTTGAACTGTACTAATAAAATCCATTGTTTAAAACCGTTGAGGTGGATAGTCATATGATAAATTTCAATATGTATCTTCTTTGGTCAGTGCCGTTGTCTTCAACTTGTAAAAAGATGTGCGTGCTTTTCTTTTTCTGAAGGCCATTCAGAATATCTATTCCATTATCAGCAGGTATTTTTCTTAGCTGCATTTGTTGACATGTTCTCGATGTTGGTCTTGATGTAGTGTTGTCGGTAACTCACATCTTTTTACAAGTTGAGGACAACAACACTTACCAAAGAAGGTATATATTTAAATTGTATCATATTTTAAACTGTATTTTAAATATCTTCGATAAGTTGCCCTTCCACTATAATGTTCTATTTACCCACAAAGTTTAATACTTAGGACTACAGTTTGACTTACAAAGAAGTTTTCAATCATTGTATGCTGAAACCTACCTTGAAAATTCTCCCAGAGAAGCAACTGAGTCCCTAAAAATACCTGCCGCTTTTAACTGCAAGGTACGGAAATCGAAGCCAGAATCCAGAAATGACAGCCTTCTGCGCGAAACAGATGGACTCCCTGCGTAGGTAAAATGGTAAGGTGTGTGGCGAGAAGCGCCATGCGGGCAGGTTGTCAGGGTTATCCAACCAAGTCACGAATGTATTATTTCTCTGTAGTTTAAATGAGAGCTTTGGCGCTGGATTTTAGTGTCTTGAAGCTAAAAAGACACATCATTTTTTTTAGAATAATAAAGCCCATAAACAAACAAATTAAAATGTTATAAAACAATGGCTGTGCCTGTTCTTTTGTATGGAAGTGAATCTTAGATTACCACTACCAAACAAGAAAGTAAAATCCAAGCAGCCGAGATGACATTTTTAAGAAGAGTAAAAGGCTGCACTAGAATGGACCAGATAAGAAACGAGGATATCCGTGAAGAATTGCAAATCTACTCCATAAAATAAAATATATTTAACAACAAGATACAGTGGAAACAACATGTAGAAAGAATGGAAGAAAGTAGATTATCAAATAAAATCTTCCATTATTTTCCAAGAGGAAGAAGAGATGTCGGACGTCCTCGGAAGAGATGGTCTTAGATCTATTAGTGAAGACGGAACAGGCAACTCTTGCCTAAACGAGGAAGTGAAGAAGAAGAACTTTTTAGACATGGGCTTAGTATATTACAGCGCTTCTCAGGGAGAAATTTGAAGGTAATTTTCGGCACCAAATGGTTGACATAACGTTTGAGACTTGGATTTGAGTCATACTGAATTAAAATCCTAGGGATTTTTGTTTCAGACATCAAGAAAATATTGTGTTCGATTTCATTGCCACGAATAATTTTCATTCATTATGGGTTCTACTGTATTTATAACATGATATCAACATAGATTCTATGCTAAATTAAGTTGCATTTTATTCCAATTGTGTATGAATACTTTCGTTACTTAGTCATATATATGTTGCATTTAGCATTCAAATGGAAATAAAGAAACGCAAATATTTTTATAAACTGCTTATAAAAATTCAATGTTAAAATTTATGCGGGTAATTAAAAATCTAATATCTTAAATTTTAATAAAATTCAGATGGTCTAGGCGGAGTCACCAATTACGGGGTGAATCAAAAATATGGTTATACGTTCGATCGCGTTGTGTGATGAAAATATTACCATTACAGGAAATATGAAATTACCGTTGGAAAGGCAATTATTCAAATTACAATAATGGAATAAAACAAAACAGTGTAGAACTTACGTCATTAGTCAAAATGGCGTTGAATATGCAACAGCAAATTACAATTGCTGCACGGGCAATAACGTATGCTAATGATCATGAGGCCGTAAGACGGGCAAGACGTGAGTTTAACGTAGCATTGCAGCCGTCGACTATGGGGAAGTGGAGAAAACGACTGCTGGAAACGGGAAGGATGCAGAAAATCAAACCTCCTGGAAGACTTCACATTAGCACGGATGCAGAAACAACAAAGATAATTGTGGAGGCCTTAGACGCTAGCCCACAAAAATCAACCCGCCAAGCTGCACATGAGGAGTGATTTGTTTTGTTTTGTTCTATTGTTGTAATTTGAAGGATTCCCTTTCCAATGATAACATCATATTTCCTTTAATAATAATATTTTCGTCACAAAATGCGATCAAACGTACAGCCATATTTCTGAATCACTCTGTAGATTTCATGGAGGTCCATTTTCAAAGTAGTAAATTAAGTCGAGGTCCGGAACCACAGTTGATTAAACGTAATAAGTTTTTATTATGTAATTAATACTATAAGGAAATTATTTAAATTGCTATGGGTGTGAATTAAACAAAAAAACATAATACATACTAAAACGATACAGCACAGTAGTTCACAGTTATTAATTCTAATAATTATTAATACGTTTATGATAAACTTAACATATAGTCAGAGCAATATTTGAATATCTCACTTCACAAATTTCGTGTTTTTCACGTAACCAAGTTCCAAACGGAATCCCGTTCATCTTCAGTCAAATCTCCGACCATAAGCAGTACTGCCAACCGAGCCAACAATAATACTATCATGACACGAAATTTAGTACAACTGATTGTATTCGATGTTTAACCGGTTTTAAAAATCTGTATTAATTCGATATTTAACCGGTTCGGAAACCAAAGTCCCAGGGTCCGTATCCGGACCACGGTCCGCCAATTGGACCAACTGGTCTAGTTACAGAGAATAAGGAGATATTTTTCGTTGAATGGTACTACTAATTAGAGAAAAGAAATGAGGATCCACTTTATATATAGCCTATATATATATATATATATATATATATATATATATATATATATTATCCATAATCATACCGTACTTACGTTATAATCAATTAATACTTGAGATCCTTGCAACACGTGACTGCTTATTTTGAATATTACTAAGTGTCGCAATTTACTTTTCGGTGAATATTTAACTCATGTCCCAAATGGAAGTCAATGGCCAATCTCGTTTCTATTATTTTTTTTACAACCAATCATAGTCATGTTTCACCTCGATAATTATCGAATTTTGATTACCAAAGTAAAGAAAGCTCCTTCTTTTTAATATTCTGAACAGGCCAGAGCATTATTTTGCAGTGACTGACTCTCTAACAAATACGTTGAATATAGCAAATATTGAGCAGATTCCTTCGACCTACACATTTGATAATTGTGTGTTCAATAATTGTATTTTTAAATACTGATTTTACTGAGTTGTTTCCGAAAAAATGAATTAATAACCTATAATGTTGGTTATGATATAATAATTGATCCTGAGAGCTATGCCGGCGGTAGCATTGCTGCCGATAGGGTCACCCATGCCGGACTGGTCAAAGGTGATAAGCCAGATGAAAAAAGTACCTTGGTCGAAAGAGTGACGATCTTTCACCGTAAAAAATTCAACCGTCAAGATATGCGGACATGGGTTCAACTGGGGTAAAATTTTCCGGAGGTCAAATAGTCCCCCATTCGGTTCTCCGGGCGGGGACTACTTCAGGGAACCCATGGCAAAGGCTCAAACACAGGAACATGGAATATTAGGACTTTATACTACATGGTCTTTATAGGAAGCCAGATATAATAAGAACAGTTAAGTCTCATAGACTGCGATGGGCAGGATATGTTGCACGTATGGGGAATGAAAGACTTGCATGGAAGCTTCTTGTTGCAAAGCATGAGGGAAAACGCCCAGTTGGTAGACCAAGAATGATGTGGGAGAATACAATTAACTATGATTTGAAGAAAGTAGATTGTAGAGGGAATGATTGGAAAGGATTAACTCAGGATAGGGATGTATGGAGAGCTTATGTCCGTGCGGCCATGGACCTACGGGTTTGATAGTGCCAGTGAGTAAGTATGATATAATAATAATAATAATAATAATAATAATAATAATAATAATAATAAAAATAATAATAATAATAATAATTAATAATAATAATAATAATAATATACAGTTTGATGTGTTTCATTTTTTCTCTACTAAGGTATATTTTTACAACATTGCGATCTTATTTGGCGATAAATAATATGATCAAGTTGCTGTGATGAACAAACGAAACATAACCAAACATTTCTCATTTGTTTTCAAACATTGCAATTTACATTAAATATATAAATATTTTTAAATAACTATATTTAAATAATGATTTGTGAGTAAACAGCCTAATTTTATTCGTTAAATAGTCCTAACAAATGCCACTCTTGATTTACAAATTCTCTAAAGTCACTTCATGACTCGTGAATTCATCGATAATCTGGAAATTACTCGTGGCATTACTTATGATAATACTTCTGCAACATTACTTAAATAGGAAAGCCATGTGCTGGAAATATTATTCCTCTGCTAAATTTATCAGGCTGCAGTATCTTCCCTACCACGGCACGTGATTTATATGTTTGTTTCATACTTTTATAATTTTAAAAATTTATAAGGGTTAATAAATAGTAAGAGAAAACAAAATTACAGCGTAACAGTAAATTGTATTAGAAGGGATGATAGAATTTCTAGTATTTCACTGAGTGTAATATCTCACACCTGTTATTAAGTTCATTTTACCCAGCAATATGTAGCACATGTCTGCCTATAGATAATGATTTTTTAGCTTTTTCTCAAAAGTTACAAAATGCACATCTCCTAGATTGAACCCCTAAACACAATAATGAATTTTTAGTACGAACTCCCATTACACTGGTCAACACGATTTTTGTCTCATGAGTGCCAATAGTTGTAATTAATGCAGTTTTAATCGTGTTTTCAAATATGTATTCGGAATTTCTCCATCGCCCACAGTTTTTTTTATTTCAATTTCAATTAATGGATTTAAATATTTTTTTTAATAAACCTATATTTCTTCCCGGAAAATCTTGCCGCAGTGAGCGATGAGCACGGGGAACACTTTCATCAGGAGATTTCATCTATGGAAAAGAGATGTCAAGGCAAATGGAATCCTAATATTCTGGCCAATTATTGTTGGACCATCAAGAGGGATGCTCCACAGGCGAAATATAGCAGAAAATCGTCATATCTACTTTCTAGGTGAGTCCGAATGTTCGAATATTGTGTAGTTACGAATGTAGAAAATATTAAAGTGTTTGAAATTATAATAAATGCCTGTCTCTCGGAAATCTTGCGTGATGGAGAAAACCCAATATCATATTTGAATTCAGGAGAAAAAATACTATCAGAATCACATATTTTTCTTTCTGAGACAAAAAAGTTTATTTTTTGTTGCTCAGTGTAATTTGTATTTTTATATGGAATATAACTATGTTTATAGTATCCGGTAATTTAATCATATTTAAATGTAAAACAAATATCCAATTCAAATGAATATATCTTGCTATTAATTTTTATGATTTTATAAAAACATAAGAAAAAAGCATTCAAAGTATTGAAAGACACCCTTCGAACGAATAATCTACTTCGTGAACTGTTCACATTTATGTTTGGAAAAAATCCACAAGGTGCAATGAGTTTCACCACAAAATTTTAACTGTTACCCGAGTGGTCTTACATAAGGACTACGAAAGGTCTGTAAAATGAAATGATTGAGTTATAAGCCAAAAATGATGCCACTTATAAAACAAAATTAAATTAATGCAGTCGTTTAATTTATACTAGAATAATTTCGATATTACAATGGATCCTGGATATCCTGATTATTAATATTGCTATCTACATAATTTTAATATCTTAATATCCTTGTATTGAAGACAAACAACTGATTTTTTTACAGTTTAAGGATATTCAAGAAAGGAAAAGTCGAAATATTCTCCACCAATAGTACTAGTAGTTTATTGTAATAGCACTCTTATTTGACATATCCGGATATTCTATAAAAGATGTGGTCCTAGTTATTTATGTGTCTGTATATAAAAATAGTTGATTAAGAATTCTTATTACAATGTTATGGGAATTGTTTACAAGACTTAAAGAAAATATTTGATGAAACCCCCATTTGTTGATACGCACTGTTTCGTTGCTGTAATCGTTATAAAAATGTATATTTTAATGTTAATTGCAAACTACGTAACCCATACTGACAAAGAAACACATCTGTTCTCATCCATCTTCTGTTTACAACCTGGTGTATCACCTAAAGTGTCACGGATATTTAATATTCTGCAGAATGAACTGGCTGAGGTCTTGCAAGATTTCACTCTGAACGTTCTTGGTTCTACAAGCACTCTTTTTACTTGCCATCGAAAAACACTAACAAAATTAGAAAGGATTGTAGGTTATGGTCTCACTTTTGTATATCAGATAGTGTGATTATTGAACTACAAACAGCGCTTCACATAATGGTTCAGTTCTTTCGATAAAATCCTGCTTGAACCTGAGGCAGAGTTATCTTCGCCATGGCGGAACTGTACTTGTTAGGCAGCAGGAAATTTAGATTCACGGACGGGAGCGAAATGAGAAAAAATATTTAATAATTATTCCCTCTTACAGTATTTTTAAATTTCAATCAAAATAAAACTCAATGCTGACTTGTCGGCAATTAGAAAGTGTAAAACCACTGATATGATTTCAGGTAATTAAAATAATGGAAATGTTTTATTGTTACAGGTGTGCTGAGCTTAAATTTTGTTCAATTCTCTGTTCACTGAAAGTAGAAAGGTTCATTACCACCATGTTCATGGCAAGGTTACAATAATTTAATTTAATATTGATAAATAATATATTATACATTTTAATATATTAATACGTGGCAGAATTCACTATATAAAATATTTAAAAATAACACAAAGTTTTCAGAATATCAGGGAAAATGGGATTATGTACAAAATTTGTAAAGAAGGGCTAATGATGGTAATAAAAATTTCAGGCAACACCTCACTCGTTGGGGAATTTTGACTTACTTTCATTTTAAATGATGTAATTAACGTCTTAACCAATATTCAGCTGTATTCGATTTAATACGAAGTTTAATGTCTATTTCGATGGGATTTTAATGCTTCCTGGTAGTTCTACACTAAAGTGACTGGATTATTTTATGGACGATAAGGCTGTAGTTCAGCGAAAACGCCAATTACTTGGTTCTTCCTCTCCTTTCCAAGTTAAGATATTCCAATAAGCCACTGCTCATTTGTCTCCTTCCATTCTGAAAGTGTATGTATTCTACATTGTTGTTGATGTAATCCAAAGGAAAAGCTTATTTTAATTTTAATAATTGTGAAAGTCCTATATTTTTATGAGCTTCAGATCAAGAGTTTTTAAAATTCTCGTATTAATTTGAATCCGGCATATTATCATTATTATTATTAATGTTATTTTTATTATTATTGTTGTTATTGTTATTATTATCGTTGTTATTGTTATTATTATTATTATTATTATTATTATTATTATTATTATTATTCAAATCTCACGTGGATCCAAGGGATTAGGGAAACATTGAAGGACTGGGAAATTGAGGAAGAAAGGTGTTATAATAGAGACGAATGGAGGAAAATTATAAAGTGAAATTGAAAACAAATCATTGGTGCTGGAAAAATATATCAACATTGTTAAAACCGGAAATATATACATTATTATTCTTTTTATTATTGATTTCGTACATCTCAATGATGGATAAATTTTTCTCTTCAAATATGATTTATCCATCATTGAGATGTACGAAATCAATAATAAAAACTTGGAAAAAGCCGTACTGGCTGTAATATATAATTCCCAAATATGTCTTCTTAATAAAGGAGCCGCCATTTGCAAGATAGAAGCATGGCTTCACAGCATTTGGTGGATGGGAATTACAATGTATATAGAGAAAGATTTGCGTTTAGATCGGTACTTGCTCAGGTAGCTCAGTTGGTAGAGCACTTGGTCTAGAGAACCAAGGGTCCCGGGTTCAAGTCCCGGTCTGAGCGTATAATTTTTCTCTTCAAATATTATTATTCTTATTATTTTCATTATCCTTATTCTTATTATTGTTATTACTGTTTGTTATTATTATTATTATTATTATTACTATTATTATTATTGTTATTATTATTATTATTATTATTATTATTATTATTATTATTATTATTATTATTATTATTATTATTATTATTATTATTATAATTCCATATATTCCTAATATAGAGCATCTTATACCAAAAAGAGATATATTAATTTTAATTATGTTGTTTCAATTATTGCTTCCCAGTTTGTGATATATGTCTTATATTTCTTCTTGATAAGTACTGAAACCCCTCTTTTAGTCCTTTCATTCTTTTTAACACCACTGTAAATATGAACATATGATCCTAAAGTTTCTATTCCTTCTCCTTTCTTCTTTGTTTCTATCAGTACGATTATGTCCTGCTTCAAATCCTCCATCTGTTTAAGGACCTCCTCCATTTTATTCCTTATGCCTTGTACGTTCCATGTTCCAATTAGCAGAGTTCGTTTCCGTAGCTTGATTCGTCTTGCTTTTAATCTGACCGGCTTAACTCTATTAGGGTTTTTTTAGCATTGCAATTTTTTCTGATGGGAGGGAGCTGGCCTACCGCATCAACCCCCAACTTGGAGGACCAGGGATTTTTTCAGGTGTCCATCCATAGATCAGTTGCTTTCACTACAGCTAATAGCCTGATCTGCCCTTTAGGAAGAATTTGCAGAAAAGAAAAGATGAAATGATCCCCTTGGCCTCGAATACTCCAATACCATCGGGGTCAGAAAACAACAAGTGTTCAGTCCAGTGAGACTGGATAGGAAAGATAGAAAACAGATATGGTATGGAAGTGGAAGTAATACCATATCGGTCAATTCTCACCATGCTGACCAGTGCAATTGGTGAGTAGCCCATCCCATCCGTTCACCACATAGTTATACATATAAGTTATATGGTTACTAACAGCTGCACCACGTGAAGGTGGGATTGGACACCAGGAAGATGTGCAGATCGGTTCCTCTAAGTCTTAGAATTTAAAGCAATTAGAGGCTCTCCTCCCTCTTAGTATCTTCCCTTTTACAACCTTACAATTGGTGAACCAGAACAAAATTTAATTTTGGAGACTGGAGAAACAATAAAATCTTGTAATGAGATCACATATTTAGGAATTAAAATAAATAAAAATGGGAGTTATGAAGAAGAAATAAGAAATAGAAATAATATAGGAAAATTTGCAGTTGCTTACCTCAATGGAATATTGTGGGATAAAAATATAAGTAATAAAAATAAAACGAATATATATCATACAATTGTTAAAAGCATCATTAATTATGGAGCAGAACTTTGGCCATTAACAACAAAAACAAATAAGTATCTTTTGGCAACGGAAATGGATTTTATACGAAGGGCAGCAAGAATTTCAAGTAGAAAAAATTAGGAAAACAGTTATAAGGGAGGAAATGAAGATTAAAGACACTATTTTAGATTATATTAAAACTTAGCAATTAAGATGGTACGAACATGTACAGCGAATGGAAGAGGATCGGCTACCAAAATCTGTTTTGGAATGGAAACCTGAGGGAAGATGCGGCAGAGGAAGACCTAGAACCTCCTGGTGTCAGGGAATATGTTTATACATGAAGGAGAAACATCTATAACCAGAAGATTGGATGGACCGATAAAATTGGCTATTGGGAATCGGACGATGTCAGAGACATTAATCAACCGATGATCTATCTATCTATTAATTTTTTATTATTATTCAATTGAAACGTTTTTACATGAATATACCATCATAAGAATTTGCTAGACTAATGAAATGTGTGTCAAAATGTATAATCCTGTGTATTAGTATGGACGCAAATGTTTAAACGATAAAACACATAATGTTAACTTTATGCATATTATTAAATTAACAAGTGTTATATCTATATAGTCTGTTGAGGACTGCAATTAATATGAAAGTTAAATGTGTACATTAGTTAATTATCGTCAGTATTAAACTAGTACTCTCATATTACGTTATATTTTTTTTAGCCGACGATACAGAGTGATAAATGGAGCTGAGGTCAGATGTATGTGAGAAAATGTTATTAAAGAAAGGCAAGCAGACCAGCAAGGAGTTATTCTCTATGTTTAATAACATGTATCTTAGACAAAACCAATGTTAAGTGCATACGTAAGATCTCAGAAGAAGAAAGGGAGTGAGAGAGAGGGAAAGAGTAAGGAACCGGAAGTTCAGGCAGTAGCGCAATTGTTTCCAATTGGCAGTAAACCATCTCCCGTTAAATAATTCATTCAGGTTAGTTATTGCTCTGTATTTACTTTGATCTATTAGTGAAGAAAAAAAAAACAGGACAAGGGACAACAATCTTTCATAATTGAGTTGACTCTTCACTCTACGATCAGCTTCTTCCTTCCATTTATATTAGGCCTGGGTGGCTCGTTACGGTCTTTTGCCATATTTTGAGTGCTCTTCCCAAAGATCTCCTTCCTCGGGGATGATAATTCAAAATCTGACGAGGGATGCCAGATCGATCCATACGCTGATGGTGTTATGATAACAATAATAATATTAGGCTCATCCGAGTTTGTGTTTTTGTATTCATAACTTGGATTGAAATAAATAAACATAAAGTAAAGTGATCCCAATACAGGCCTTAGGAGGTCCTTCGGGTAGTAGCAGGTTAAGGCTCCCACTTTTTCTAGACAATCGGCACTTGATGTAAACTGTGTTACCAGCCCTGCTTGACGGCCGCCTTTACCCCCAGAACAAGCGTCTGGTACTCATTTGCGTTAAATGTTGAGTCGACACCAGGGTCGTAGTGCCACCAGAGGGCTTAGGTCAGTTTAAAAATACTTAATCCACCGGGACTTGAACCCTCTACCTTCTGGCTTGTGGCACAGTGCTACGGCGTGCCCCCAAATAAACATAAGTTAGATAATTATAAACACAGCGGAATGTTTACCTTTAGTCATAGCAGCACAGTCGCTGCGGCGAATGGACGTAGATCACTAGCCATGTATAGCCAGGAACAAATAGGAAATGAAGCACTTGCCCAGCTTACTTAAGGTAATAGTTGCAGTCTCCTCGATGCCACACACTGATGTGCAGCGAGTGTACTCGGGATGACACGGTATTAGTTAGGAAATCATCCACAAACGAAGCACGTCAGTGTTCAGCTGTATCGGAGAGTACACAGCCCAAATGTATAAACATCTCCTTGAACCTTCTGAGTTTATATATTTACAGTATTAAGCGATCCAATACATTTTAACCATTGACTTGTTAATATTTTCCTCCATTGTTGCACCCATATTTACCATTTAATTTTAAGAAAATCAGCTTCACCGAAAAACAATGGCTTATAACTAGAGTCCGGATGTTAGGCAAAAAGGCACTAAAAATCATTGAGATAGGCAATACAATATTCTAAATAGGTTCTTACAAAAAATGGACTACAACATGACTTTTTACATTCTTACGTTAAGAATACAAACATATGCTATCAATAGCATGCCAAGATATCAGATATGCTTTTGGAATTTGTTTTGCCTTTTTACAAAGAGCAGAACCCTATTTATCACTCAGCAATGTTTGTATCGAAAAGAAGCAAAGAACTTTTCTCCAAGCCTTACAGCCGGAGCATATACATTGGGACATAGCTTAAGGCTATTTCGCTTAACAGGAATGCATGAGGTGGAAAAATACAATATTTACCTAACGGGAGTGCATTGAGGGGGAAACCATATACCTGCTAGGTTATTAGGTTATTGCCACCCTTACCCTAAAATATTCTAAGGGAATTTATAAAATGAACATGTCAAAACGGGGGCACGCCGTAGCGTAGTGGTTAAGGCACTGAGCTACAAGCCGGAGGGTCAAGGATTCAAGACCCGTTGGGGTCAGGATTTTTAAACTGACCCAAACCCTCTGGCGGCACTATGGCCCTGGGGTCGACTCAGCCCCTAACTGAAATGAGTACCAGACGCTTGTTCTGGGGTAAAGGCGGCCGTCACGCAGGGCTGACAACCCGGCTGACATAAAAGTGCCGATTGTCTAGAAAAAGTGGTAGCCTTAACCTCCTACTACCCCAAGGGCCTCCTGAGGCCTGTTGTGGGATCACTTTACTTTACTTGTCAAAACGTCTATGAAATGATTTGTGTCATGAAGTTTGACCATTTCAATTGATTTCATTGAAATACTGAGTTAATTTCCAGAAATAACTAGAAAGAAGCATTTATAGGCATTATAAGCTGAAATAGGCATTTATAGGCAAAACGAACTTCATGGTAAACAATTCTAGGGTCATTGATATGAACTTACATGAAGTCACTTTTACAATATCTATAATGAATAGCTATAGGCATTTTCCCTAACATCCGGTCTCGGCTTATAACTCGCGATCTATTTTGTTGTACACCATTGAATAGATCGTTCTCTCAGCTTTTCAACGGTATATAACATGTCATGCCATCTATTGACAAAAAAAGAAACACTAAGAAGAAGCTATAGTTGCTCAGTCCGGCTCACAGCCGATTGTGTAAGATTGGGCTTGAATTGATCAGCCGGCTGGGAGCCGTCTAATGAATATCAGTGTATGTAGTATGTAGTATATACATGTATATTCTTTTCTCAAGCAAACATATTCGGTCTTCTGTCCACCGCTGTGGTCTCGAGGTAACGTGCTGCCTTGTCACTTAGCGGGCCCGGGTTCGATCCCCGCTCGGGACAATTTTCCTGGGTGAGATTTTTTCCGGGTGTTCCTCACCTGTAAGACAAACGTCAGGATAATTTAAGACCAAACGGTCCCCGAACATCATCTGGCTATCATTATCATCAATATCATATTCACCTCATAAGGGGCACGCCATAGCGTAGTGGTTAAGGCACTGCACTACAAGCCGGAAGGTCGAGGGTTCGAGTCCCAGTGGGGTCAGGAATTTTAAACTGACCCATACCTTCTGGCGGCACTATGACCCTGGGGTCGACTCAGCCTCTTATTCGGGGGTAAAGACGGCCGTCACGCAGGGCTGACATCAAGTGCCGATTGTCCAGAAAAGTGGAGCCTTAACCTCCTACTACCCCTCCTGAGGCATGTAGTGGGATACCTTTATCTTTTAGATTAAGTTTAGGTTTAAGGCCTCTCCTGGCACATCATTACCCATCGTTATCGCCCATCATATCATTTGGGCAGCGTAACCCCGCCTTCTAGGCGTCCCAACCCCATAAGTGGGTTACAATACGCCAATACCAGGAGAGAATACCTGAAATGTCGAATGACAAACAGGTGGCATTTAACAAGAAAAGAACATTCGTTTTTTTTTCTCCATGACAATTTGTCAATGACTTTTCAATTTTCCGATTGAGGGTCTTTCCACTTTTCAGCGGTTGCCCTTTTACCAGCCGGCTGCTGGCCCTTCACATCCACATATGTCAATGACAGAGGTAGATGATCAACAGCCAGTGTAGGGGTGACATGTGGTTAGCATGTCGAGTCCCCCAGCCGTTATAGCTGGTTCCTCAACCTGGAGCCGCTACTTATTGTAGCTACCCAATTGCCTCACGATGCTGGGTGGGCACCGGTCCCATACTGGCCGAATTACCATGAGAAAATTTCTTCCCCCATGGAGACTCGAACCAGCGCAAGTCCCGTAGCTCTGCGCCAAGGCTTCCTACCTTAACCGCTCGGCTACGGCGCGGGACACTTTTCAATTTTAAGAAAGCTCTAAATATACACATCTATCTCGATTCCTTTAATAAACTCAGTCAGCTTGTGTGAGTAAGGGGAAACATATTATCATTACACGTTATAGTATATATTTTTTTATAAAAAGATTAAAGAAAACAAAAGTCATCCATTCGAATATATATATATATATATATATATATATATATATGGAATATATATGGAATGATAAGAAAAATAAATGCCTGGACGGGATTCGAACCCGGATCTCTGAGTCTGTACCTCAGCGTGATATCCATTACACTACCACTATATATATATATATATATATATATATATATATATAGGCCTATATTTAATGTTTGTACAATAGTGCGTTCTGATTGAAAGTTCAATTCCCTAAATTTCGTGGTTTCCAACATATAAATAACTAAACAACTAATCTGTAATATTACAAATTACCTACCTAGTGCGGAAAGTAAAACCACTGCCCTTTATGTGTACTACGAACAATTTATGTACATATATATATATATATATCCAAAAGGTAGTGTTAATATACATTATATGAAACAAATCACTGCATTTTAAATGAACTTAACTTTATTTGAAACAATATAAAACAATAAATTCGTACTTGCCGCCATTTTATCCCTGATTGGTGTCACGGCCTGCTGTAGTCTTACTAAATTATTTTCGGCATTTATCATATAAACATTGTCCAGACTGTTAACGTTAGTCAGTTGTTTATAATGAACGCAAATATTTCCAACAAAGTTGTTACTATTATTTACTATTTTGAAAACACCATCGTGCAAAAATGAATGTACAATGCACGTTTGTGAAGTTTTTTTTACAGAATCTCGGAAATTAAAAACCTCGTTATCGCTCGACTTTTAATCATTACCTCGCTGCTGTAAAAACCACTTCCCAACCTCGCATTGTGATATACTATTCCTTCTTATCATACGTCATTCTCTGCCAAAAAAGCATGATATGTAGATAGGTATAGTTTGGGAATAGGTTTCCTTTTGAGATAGATTTAAATTTTCGTAACTGTGTAGCTATAACCTCACACCGATTTATGAAAACCTCTTGGATGATATGAAAAATGTATTTTCATTTCAACAAGTGTGCAATAGTAAACTTATTTCTGGGGTTCCTATAAAGACAAGCTTGGAGATTGTAAGCACGTTCCAATTGCAAGGATTTGTCGCATGTCAGGAGTCACCACGCACCATCTATTTCAGGATTACTGGTCCTGGCTTTACACTTTGTGGCATCCCTTTATAACCATCACTATCAGCAAATTTGTCCCAACAAGTGTTCCAATGTTATATCTATACTTACAGTAGCTTTACTCGTGCATCCGTCTGATGTTATATTGAAAACTTCCCTCATTCAATATCAGGGCTTTGCAAAGTGAAACAACTATAAAAAGCCATATTTTTGTCATATTCTACGTGATGGATTCATATTCCCAAACATTAATATTTTGTGACCAAAAATCGTTGTATATTTATATATCATGTTTTGATATTTTTACAATGTGGGAACAACTATGTGAGATGAGAGAGCCTACGAAATCAAAATACAACACAGATTGTAGAAAATAAGAACTGCAATTATGTACCTACACTCGATAATGTGAAATCCAAATATTGGCTATGATAGCGAAGTATGGACATTGAAACATAAGGATATAAAGTGACTTATATCTGCTGAAATGAGATATCTTCGGAGGATTTCAGGATACATACTACCATATATTAAGAAATTAAAACATCTTAGAAGAATTACACTTGAAAGTTTAGAGAGAAAAAAAATTCTGAATATAATTCAAGATAGATGCATCATGTTCATCGAATGGATGATCACCCAAGGAGATGTTAAGCTACCAATCTGCAGGAAGAAGAAGATTAGGAAGTCCGCTCAAAAGATTTTTGGATGATGTTTCTATTGAGGCCGAAACAGATCAACTAATAGCAAAAATTCGTGAATGAACTATGGTGATGATAATGATGAAATATTTTCAATTGAAGAAAGTAATTTATAAAACAAATAGATGGAAATATTACACTATATAGAGAAAAGTCTGGTAGGTCTCAAAAAGAATGAAAAGAAGTTGAATTCAATGAAAATATATTTTTTGGAGATGTAATTGCTGTGTCTATAAATTGAAAAAATAAAATCCAAATTGGAACTATAAAAGGTCGAATGCACGTAGCGGGTATAAATACTGTTGCGCGTCGTATAGCGACGTTTAAATTACGCGGTCAAGGCGAGAATATTGGTTTCGCATTGATCAGAATAGATTTTTCAGTCACCAATCCCGAGTCAAAAGGCCCGCACAGACCGGCCGAAGTGTCTGGGCTGTGGTTCCAGACATATCTACCAACATCTCCCTCCCCTTTCGGTAAAGATCGGTGGCTAGAAACTTCTGTACTTTGAAATGTCCTGACCTTATATCTAGATGGTATCTCTCGCCTATATATATGAGGCAAGGGCATACACCAGTCAGTCTTATGTTGTACGGCGAGAGATTAAGTGTAAGAGAAATTGTGGAGAACGGATTCATCAGTGACTGTGAAATAATTGTGACTGAGATAAACATTGGAAGAAGATTAAATGTGAGTGAAAATTGTGATAAAAAGTTTACTGATAATTTGTGGAAAGAAATAAAGCGTTAAGTGAGAATTTAAAGAACATCTGTGTGTTCATTTCCGCCGAAATAACGTAAAGGAAAACCATTGGTCATCGTGGGCAATACTATTAATTCAATTGAAGGAAATAATTTAAAAAATTACCTTGTTTTTATAAGAATGTCTGCAGAGAAATATCCGTCAAAGACATGAGTATGGCAGCCATAAGACCAGAAAAAATTAAAGTAAGAATGTCGTGGAATTATTGTACACGACATTCCATAGAAGTCAGAAATATGACGTATGGTAATTGGGATTATAGAAAACGATAGAAGCGTGAATACGATAGGCAGTTTATTGTGTGAAACAAGTAAATTACTACTACAATGAAATTTGAAACAGCCTCAGCTCTGGTGTTAATTTGACGGATATTAACTGAGGGCCATCATCAGCATAGTGAAAAAAAAACACAGATCAGGTCCAATTCTGATAATTTTAAGATAAATATTTCGGGGTCGCTAAACTCATGAGTGACAGTTACGTTGGAACAAGCACACCTAAAGATGATGAGAAGGTATGATAAAAATATTTATAAAATTATTAAGATTAATTTTTAATCCGTAGTTTGAGGTCGCTAAACTTATGTGTGACAGTGAAGTTGACAGGTAAACCCAATGAATGCTAGAGAGATGAAAAGTAATAATAAATATTATGTATATAATTTTGGCGATTAGAATTAATTCGCAGGTCATTGGTGACAATGTAGTTGTCGTGTAAAACACAAGCACACTTGGGGGGTGAGAAAGGAAGATAATATTACCGAGATGAATGTACAGGTTCCGCGCCGTAGCCGAGCGGTTAAGGTAGGAAGCCTTGGCGCAGAGCTACGGGACTTGCGCTGGTTCGAGTCTCCATGGGGGAAGAAATTTTCTCATGCTATTTCGGCCAGTATGGAACCGGTGCCCACCCAGCATCGTAAGGCAATTGGGTAGCTACAATAAGTAGCGGCTCCAGGTTGAGGAACCAGCTATAACCGCTGGGGGACTCGACATGCTAACCACATGTCACCCCTACACTGGCTGTTGATCATCTACCTCTGTGATTGACACATGTGGATGTGAAGGGCCAGCAGCCGGTGGTAAAAGGGCAACCGCTGAAAAAGTGGAAAGACCCTCAATCGGATCGGATGAATGTACAGCCCATAGTATTCGGAGTCTGTAAGAACATGGGTTTCTGTGTAGAAGACACGTAGGAACAATCACTCATACAGGGATGCGAAAGGCTGATAAATTGTATGTTTAAAATTACAGTAGACTTCAGGATCACTAACCTCATGTGTGACAATGCAGATACCTCGTAGGACCAAGCATTACTATTACTCGCCAACGTTAACTTTCAATGCGGAAAAACTGGGAACTAAAAGAATGTGGTAAGGGTGAGTAGATCCTTATCTCAGGTTGCATTGATAGTGTTTATTATCAGTCAGTCGTGTATAGTCAGTTGTTAGTGATAATGTAAAGTGCGAACGTTAGACCCTATATTCACAGTATAGAATAGAATAGAATAGAATAGAATAAATTTATTTAGCCTGGTGGAGTTAAGGAGAAGGTAGTCAGGAATCAGGAAGCTTTGCATTATACTATGGGGGTGCAGAAAGACCTGCATTTGGAACGGGTTTTTTAGTCAGAAGGAGTATCCTATCCGCTATCCGAGATATTAAGTTTGTTAGTGATAGGATATCATACATAATTCTAAAGGGTAAACGACATGATTTTATAATTGTAAATGTACATGCCCCCACAGAAGATAAAGATGACAAGATCAAGGATGAGTTCTATGAAGAATTAGAATGCTTATTTGATAGCCTTTCACGATATCATATGAAAATTGTCTTAGGAGATTTTAATGCAAAAGTGGGGCGGGAAGATATATTCAAACCAACAATAGGCAAATTCAGTCTTCATGAAGATAGTAACGACAACGGGGTTAGATTAGTCACATTTGCCACATCAAAGAATCTCATTGTTAAGAGCACAACATTTCAGCATAAGGATATTCACAAATACACCTGGACGTCCCCAGATGGAGAAACTCGGAACCAGATAGATCATGTATTTGTGGATAAACGCTGGCACAGTAGCATCATTGATGTTAGATCAGTTAGAGGGACAGACTGCAATTCAGATCATCATCTGGTCAGGGTGAAAATCAGACAACGGCTATCGCTTATGAGAGGAACAAACGCTAAAGATGATTCTGTAAAATATGAATTAAAAAACTTGAAAAATGATGAAATGCGGCAAGAATACCAAACCAAAATTGCTAATAGATTTGAAATACTGGAATCTTCAGATGACAATGTGGCAAACGAAGAAGAAACTGATATAAATAAAGAATGGGAGGCTATGAGAGATACTATTAAATTGTCAGCATCAGAAAGCATTGGTTGTTTAAAAAAGAGGCAAAACAAGAAATGGTTTGATGAGGAATGTGCCGACATTGTAAAGAAAAGAAAGCTAGCAAAATTGAAATGGTTACACGAGCCAAATGAAGTAAATTTAGAGCAATTGGGTAGTGTTAGACGGGAAACCACCAAGTTACTAAAGAGTAAAAAGAGGGAATATTTGAGAGAGAAGATTAATGATCTTGAAATGAATGCAAAAAATAGGAACATTAGAGAATTATATCAGGGAATTAGTATACAGAAGAAAGGGTTTCAGGCTAGAACAAACATAATTCGGAATGAAAATGGGGATTGATTACAGATTCCAAGAGTATATTAAATAGATGGAAAAGTTATTTTAATCAGCTATTAAATGTACATACAGAACAGGACATTGAGGAGGATAAGTTACAGACAGCAGAAATGCTAGTCGCAGAGCTAAGTGCATTAGAGGTTGAAATGGCAATTGAAAAATTGAAGATGTATAAAGCATCAGGTTCAGATGAGATCCCAGCAGAACTGATAAAATCAGGGGGAGAAAAATTGATGGACAAGATACGCTGTTTGCTTAGTATGATTTGGGAAAAAGAAGCTCTTCCAGATGAATGGAAGGAATCAATTATCGTACCAATTTATAAGAAAGGAGATAAAACTGATTGCAACAACTATAGGGGCATCTCATTACTTTCAACTTCGTACAAAATTCTAACAAATATATTAGTAAGCAGACTTACTCCCTATATTGATGACATTCTAGGAGATCATCAATGTGCATTTAGAAGAAACAGGTCTACAACAGATCAGATTTTTAGTATAAGACAGATTTTAGAAAAGAAATGGGAATATAATGGTACTGTACATCAACTATACGTAGACTTCCAAAAAGCATATGATTCAATTAAGAGGGAGAAGTTATATAGTATCCTGCTGGAGTTCGGAATTCCTAAAAAGTTAGTTAGACTTATACGAATGTGTCTAAATGGCTCAACGAGTAGGGTGCGTGTAGGCAAACAGTTTTCAGACACTTTTGAAATCCAGAATGGGTTGAAGCAAGGAGATGCACTATCTCCTCTACTATTTAATTTTGTACTAGAGCATGCCATTAAATCTTTAGAGAATGAGGAAGGCTTACAACTGATTGGTATTAATAAGCTGTTAGCTTATGCTGATGATGTAGTACTTACTACTGGCCGATAGCGAGGAGATACTAAAGGCCAACACGCACACACTATTGAGTAACACTAAGAAATTAGGACTGGAAGTAAATATCAGTAAAACTAAATATATGGTCTCACGTAGAAATACATTATATAATGGAAATGGACAGCTAATGACAAATGAGGGAAATTTTGAGGAATTGGCTGAATTCAAATACCTAGGAACAATAATCACAAATAGGAATGAGATGCACAAAGAAATTAAACATAGGCTCAATTCTGGAAATGCATGCTATTATGCATTGCAGAGACTTTTGATGTCCCAACTCCTTTCAAAAAACGTTAAGCTGAAAATATATAAAACTATTATTCTACCAGTTATATTATATGGGTGCGAAACATGGACTCTTACTTTAAGGAAGGAAGGAGATTACGAGTATTTGAGAATAAGTTCTTAGGAAAATTTTTGGACCAAAGAGAGATGAACAGACAGGTGAATGGAGAAGACTACATAACAATGAACTACACGGTCTTTATAGGAAGCCAGATATAATAAGAACAGTTAAGTCCCGTAGACTGCGATGGGCAGGACATGTTGCGCGTATGGGGAATGAAAGACGTGCATGGAAACTTCTTGTAGGAAAGCCAGAAGGAAAACGCCCAGTTGGTAGACCAAGAATGAGGTGGGAGAACAACATTAACTATGATTTGAGGGAAGTAGATTATACAGGGAATGATTGGAAATCATTAGCTCAGGATAGGGATGTATGGAGAGCTTATGTCCGTGCGGCCATGAACCTACGGGTTCGATAGTGCCAGTGAGTAAGTAAGTAAGTAAGGTGGAGTTAAGGCCATGTGGCCTTCTCTTCCACTCACCAGAACAAGCATATGTTACATATGAATACAAAAAAAATACAATAATAGTCATATAAAACAGGACAAACATATGTTACACATGAATACAAAAAAATTACAATAATAGTCATATTAAACAGGACAAACATGTTACATATGAATACAAAAAAAGTTACAATAATAGTCATTGAACAATTAATTATCTGTCATATTGAATAATAATGAAATTAATGTCTAATAATAGAATGAAACTAAATACAATTAAAATTAAATTAATGATACAATGAATAAAAAGGAATAACAGCTCGAATCTACTTTGCATAAAAAGAAGAGAAAAAAAATACAAAGAAAGTAATAAACTACAATGAATTAATCTACGCTTTTTATACAAGGCATTAGGTAAATATATTAACAAATCCTAAGTCTATTTGTATTAAATAATGCAAAAACGCATTATTAATTCTTAAAAAGTAGTATTAGTGAGTTGTTTCTGTTAGTGATTTTATTTTCAATTTATTTCTGAAAGATGGTAAAGTTTGGCAGTCTCTGACATAGGGTGGAAGTGAATTCCATGTTCTAGCAAGAGAAACTGTAAAAGATTTCGAATAATAGGTAGTATGATGAGGAGGGATATAAAGGACACTGTGCTCAAGGGATCGGGTATCTAAGTTATGTGTATCAGTACACATGTAAGTCTGCCAGACAGTTGTTTGGAGGTCAGTGCTGATTTGATTTCTCTGTACGTCACCCATTATCCCGTAGGCATACAATCTCCGATGATCTTTCATTAACTTCATCTCCTATTTCAAGTAGGTCTGCCACTATATTTTCCCACTGATTATACCACTTGCCCAGACATTAGCGTGTACCAACGGTGGAAGGATACACTTTTCCCCTCTTCAACACTAGCGCCATTACTTCCCCTCACCGGCTACAAAGTTAATGCGGTCGAGTAATAGACGTGATGTCAAGGGCTGATAAATAATAAGTATGTCTACCGCAGTAGCAGACAAAACGTCGAGTTTTAATAAAACCGGATCACGGCCATTTAGCCCGAAAGACATAAAATACATGAATCAAAATACCTGCCGTAAAGTCTACAATTTTACAATATGTAAAAAATTACCGAAGTTAGTGTTTTAACCCGTAGAATTCAGGGTCGATTACCTCATGTGTGACCATGCAGATGTCTCGTAGGACCAAGCATCTCTAGACGTATGACAAGGGCTGATAAATAATATGTAAAAAAATTACCGAAATTAGTGTTTAACCCGTAGATTTCAGGGTTGATAACCTCATGTGTGACAGTACAAATGTCTCGTAGAGACGTATGACAAGGACTGATAAATAATACGTAAAAAAATTACCGAAGTTAGTTTTTAACCCATAGATTTCAAACAGTTATATGAACATGAATTAATTCAGAAATCCTACATATTATTTCAACAAAATAACCATAAAGTAAGCTGTAAAAAACAGGTAGAAAAACAACAATTCTCCTATCTAAAAATATCAGTTCTTTGCTGAAATAAAAAAATTATAAAACAAGTACCGTACTTACAATTAAATATTCCTTTATTGTTTTTTAAGTTATAATTAATGTAATATATATATATATATATATATATATACACTGCTCAAAAAAATTAGGGGACATTGTGGAATAACCTATTAAGACTATGTTTTTAGGAACAGTATCAGATGCAATCACTTTCTATTACTCCAAAAGAATGTCAACAAGAGTTTGAAGTCATTACGTAACCTCTGTACCACACCAGATGCCAAAGAGATCCTGATTAGGAATATGGCAAACAAACAAAGCAACATTAACATGGGTGAAAATGTTTCTTTAGTATAGTGTATGGTCTCCTCGAACGGCCAGCACTGCCTCACGCCTGTATGGCATTGATGCAATGAGGTTAGCAATGAGTTCTTGGGGGATACGTGGCCACTCTTCCATAAGAGCAATGTGCAGCTCTGGAACAGTTGTGGGAGGTGCTGGTCTGCCTGCAATGCACCTGTCTAATGCATCCCACACATGCTCAATCGGATTTAAGTCCGGGGAGGAAGCTGGCTATTGCATACGCTCGATACCCTCCACTTCCAGCATGTCGTCCACCAAGGCAGCTCTGTGGGGTCGTGCATTATCGTTCATAAAAAGAAAAGAATCACCTATGGCATAAGCATAAGGCACGACGAAAAGTCGGAGAATTTCATCTCTATACTTTACCGCAGTCAAAGTACCACCTTGGATAACGTAGAGGTCCGTACGTCCACCACTACTGACTCCTGCCAACACCATCAATCCACCGCCACCATATGGGGATCTTTCACGTACAAAAGCTGGATTGTTTCGTGTCCCGTTTTCTCTCCAGATGAATACACGCCGACTATCACATTCCATGTTGAATCGCGACTCATCAGAAAAAAAAAACTGATCTCCATTCAGCATGCCTCCACCCACGATGTTCCTCCGCCTAGTTTCTGCGATCTCTACGGTGTTGTGGAGTTAACCTGATACACACCATGGGCCTACGGGCATAGAGACCACTTCCATGCAGTCGATTACGGACAGTTTGAGTTGACACCCTGCGTCCTGTTGCTGTTTGAAGTGTATTTCGCAATTGAGTTGCATTCTGCTGTCTATTCCGACGGGCTGTTAACAAGAGGTAACGGTCATCCCTTGCTGTTGTTGCCCTTGGTCGACCTTGTCCGGCTCTTCTGTGAACAGTATGTTCTTTTAAAATGATTCCAAAGACTGGAAATCACGCTTTGAGACACCCCAATGGCTTGTGCCACCTCTTGTTGTGTCTGTCCAGCTACCATCCTTCCTATGGCCCTCCAAGCCATTGGTTCAGGTAAATCACGTTGTCGAGGCATCACTGTCCCTAGGGCAAGTCATTCACTAACTGAAAACTGGACTGTATTTAAAAACAGCAACAAAACATTCACCCCCACACCACCCTTTCACATCAACAGTACAGACACTGCCCTCTGGTGTGGTACCGAGGTTACGTAACAACTTCAAACTCTTATTTACATTATCTTGGAGTAATAGAAAGTGATTGCATCTAATACTATTCCAAAAAAACATAGTCTTAATAGGTTATTCTACTATATCCCCTAATTTTTTTGAGCAGTGTACATATATATATATATATATCAATTCAATATATGGTTATCCTTCGATAGCAGACAGTTATCTATTATGGCTTGCTATGCCTGACGTAATTTTACTGACTCTTTTAATACCATCTTTTTAGAGGCTGACCAAGATATAGACAAAGCCTATAAAAGAAGTAAAGGAGAATGTCTAGAAAAGGGTAATTCAATTCATGGAAATTATGGAAGAGTGGACATGGAATAACCAAGATAGATAGAGAATCTTACCCAAAAACGTGATCCCCAGAACAATGACAGATGGCTAGATGAATAATAATAATTCAATATAATTACGTCAAAGATATAGCATCTATGTACCTATCACTAGAGAACAAAAGTTACTTAAAATCGTATTATTTTTAACACTATACAGAAGCATGTTTGCTCCGTAAAATTTCTGTATGCAAAGTATAGAATAACAATTAGACATAGGAAGATTTTCCACTAGATCACGTAAGTAATGGAAGTCGCATAACAATCTTGTATTATGGACAGGGAAAATATTAAGAATTTTAAGAAGCGTTAGAAAATATTTATAAAAGTAGAAAATGTAAGTAAAAAAATCATAACCTAATAATTCCGTAAAAGTAACTATAGGAATTTTAAAAATTCCGTGACCTAATGAAAACATGAGCAAATTCATATATTTTAATATTTATTTTGATGCATAAACAATACTTACTAGAAAATATTATTTTAACAGAAAATTAATTCCCCCTAATTAAACAAACAAAAATTGATGCACGATGCTCCTATATTTTAAAATACGCAGCCAACATAATAGAATAAAATATACAGTTTATTATGATATAAATAAAAAAACTAGGTATAAAAATTATTCAAAGCTAATATTACATGGAATAGTTTAAACAAACGTTTTATCACGATAATGTTTCTACTTAATTTAAGAGTAGGTCAGCTCATTTCAAATAATAAAAAAAATATTTAATTCAGGTAGTCTATCGGCTGCACTCTCATTTCAGACGAATTTGCTTTTCAACATAGCGACTGCAGCGCTCCAAGCGTTAGCACAAAAAGGGCTGCACTCTCACTGCAGGCAAATTTTCTTCTCGATACACTTACTGCAACGCTCCAAGTGGCAGAAAAATCTAAGCCTGGCATCACCTTCTCCCATAAGCATCGGAAGTCCCCACCTTGGGAGATTATAAAAAGAATAAAGTCAAACCGCGGACCTTCTAAACCGACTGCAATTCAGAATAATGGAACTTGGGCTTATCATCCTTACGATCAAGCACAAGTTCTCGCGGAAAATCTTGCAGACCGATTCAGACCACTAGAGCTAACGACGCCAGTTCACGAAGCTGAAGTCAATGACAGAGTAGACACCTTTCTAGCTGCTCCCATCCCTAATGAAAGACCCAATATCCACCTAGCTGACCTACGCTCTCATGTCCAAGTTCTTCGCACTACAAGTGCACCAGGAGATGATCGTATCAGTAACCAAGCCAAAAAGAACCTACCGCGCAAAGCGCTACTTCGACTCCTTACCATATTTAAACCCTGCATACAACTTAACCATTTCCCTGCAGCTTGGAAGATGGCTAAAGTTATTGTATTACCGAAACCAAGTAAAAATCCAAACATCCAGACAATTTGCGTCCAGTAAGCCACCTGCCAGTTCTAGGAAAAATCCTAGAAAAACTCATTTTGCAAGACTCAAAATTGAAGTTACAAACAAGGAACTAATTCCTAACCACCAATTTGGATTTGAGAAATTCACACAGAACACCGCTGCAACTGACCGCCACAACGGCATTTATTAGACCAAACTATTCCACTGGTTTCAACGCCAAGCGTAGTACAATAGCAGTCTTCCTTGACATTGAGAAAGCGTTTGACACAACTTGGATAAACGGATTGATATACAAGCTAATACAATTCGAAATTAATCCAAATTTAGACAAAATTATCTCCACTTATCTGAAAAATATAACTTTCTACGTCTCTGTAAATGGCAGCAAATCTGACATGAAGTCCATACTGGCGGGAGTTCCACAAGGAGCTGTCCTCTCACCCTTATAATACTCACTATATGCCTCGGACCTTCCTTCACCTCCATCAATCCAAATAGCCTCCTTTGCTGATGACACTTGTCTCTTCATGCAATCCAAACTCAAATACATTCCTCACAAACTTGCAACGTTCCAGCGAGCAATAAACATCATATGTGAATGGTTTTGCTCCTGGAACATTAAACTTAATGCAAACAAAACACAAGTCGTCCTGTTCACCAAATAAAACTTTCCCTGTCCAATTCAGCTCACTATGGGTGTGCAACTCCTACCAGTACAAACTTCAGTCAAATATCTAGGCCTAATATTGGATAAAAGACTCACACTAAGAGCTCATACCGACTACATCACTTTTAAAGCTCAGCAAGGTATAGCTATATTATATCCGTTTTCAAGCCGCCGTCTCTGTCCCGAAGGATCAAGGTCACTCTATATGTGGCCGTGATCCGTAGTATGCTATTGTACGGTTGCGAATCTCTGATTATTCTTGCGAAATGCCACAAAAAGAAACTTCAGATATTACAGATCAAATGTCTCAAAATTATACTTTCGGCACCGCGTTACACAAGGATACGGAGATACACGAGGCCACGAAGGTATCATATATTGATACTATCAAAACTGAAAGGGTTACAACCATGCTCCGAAATGATCATGGGAAACATATAGGACACCTTCCACAGTGGCGTACTACACATAGAAACATATTCGACACATTAAACCACCCATAGTATTCAGCATGAAATAACCAAGATTAGAGAGGTCAGCGCAGATTGGCGTGGCTCATTCCGGTCCTGAAAGTTATCAGCGACACGGTTTTCGATGACCCAATCAAGCGAGATCTATCTGCCTTGGAATCAAACATCCACATTATATCAATAGCAATAGCACATGCTAAAATAGAATCAATCCATCCCCATAAAACCGCCGTATAGGCTAGGGCAAAACAGCGAAACCCAATACTGCACACACCTAAGCGAATTCGCCGTCAAGGGACAAACAACAGTCCCAGAAAAAGGCACACTGGACACCACCAATAGCTGTCAACAACTGACTGACTGACTGGCCTGGGGTGTGTACAATGCAATTTCAAATTTAGTAAACAGATGGCGCTGTTTTTCATCTTCCAGTTTCATAATTTCTGCCACCAGAGGTGCTGTTGTAGCAGTAAGGTACGAACTTATGATAATAGATGTCAGTAGGCTACTTCTATACTAGCGACACTTGTGGCAGATACACAAAATATACTCACTCTCCCATCCTATAGTGGGTTATCTCTGCTCCCATCTACTCCTTTGATCTACGTTTGATCTATGAGCAACATGGAGAAACTTCCAGTATGTACATAACTCTCTGATGCTATGGATTATCTAAGACGCAAAGCGCCAGCGCAAAAATTGCTCCCCATATATTTAAATGGATATGGTTTATCTACAACGCAAATTGCTGGCGCAAAAAAATTTGCGCTGACATGTCGCGGCGTGTAAATGATGCTACGGTTTATTATACAGCGTGTCGCGCCCGACATGACGCAATCTCGCGTTACGCTCGGCGTGATACTGGTTTCGCATGGAGCGCATACGGTACAGCGCTTATGTTTATGGAATTGTCGTCAGATGGCACCACATATATGGGAAATCAAAATGACCAACGTTCATAATAATTTTCCAAATGTGTTTACAAAAATTAATGTATACAAACCTGTCCCTGCACATCCTAATGAAATAAATTACATACATACTATTTAGTAAACTATAAACTAATCTGATGTACACTAAACTGACCCATCGGAACCTAACAAAATGAAGTGATTGAACATTTATTTCTTAAAATATGGTTTGGAATTAAATGCAAATGTTGGTCATTCAGACATATGTCCTGCCATCTTGTGGATTTAATTTTATAAGCGTTCACGTATGCCAACTTCAATTCTAATAAAGAACTTTGAAAATAAATTGAGAGGAAACGTCATAATTTTTGTACATAGATAAACATATTAAAATTCTTTATAAAAAAAATTTAAGTATCGTTGCAAAACGTTTAAAATAGTACGAAATATTAGTAAAGACAGAAAAAGTACCTAGAGCAACAAATGTTGTATAGATAATTATAGAATATAATTATTATTCTTTAGTTCTTAAATAAACATATGGTTGATGAAAATACAAAATTTTACAATACTTCAGATTTTCGCCTGAGCAGTTTTATGAGGTTTTGAATATAATGGAAGATGAAATGTATGTACATCCATAATATCCCCAAGATGCAATCTTTACAGCTTTTATTTATCTCTTGACTAAGTTCAAGCCACAATAACTCTTTTTTCTGTACATCTCTGCACTCCTTAATGCTCATACTGTATAGAACATGTATAGAACTCGATGATTTGCAACAAAACTATCTAACTTTCGTCTTTAAAATTGGAAAGTTATAAAACAAGTATTGTATTTCCGACATTTTGTCATAAAATCTTAGTTTGTTTTTAGCAAATACATCATTAATAATAAGTAAAATAGGTTCGCCCGAGTGGGCATTGATTGTATTTAATCTTTGCTAAATTCGTTCAGTGTGTTTGTGTTCATTAGGCACTTCGGTATGTGGCACCGTTCGCATCTGTGGCCACACAAAGCACATATACATTTTTTATTTGGGTCGTGGTACTTCTTGTTTTCACATACTTTGTGATGAAAACCATGCACAGCGTAACGTGTCACAACATGTCGCTGGTCCTGGTTAGCTTTAATCACGTTCCTCTCTATCATGGCTCCCGTAGCATAGAAATCAAGTCTGTCTTCCTCTTCTTTAATTTTCTTCGTTGTACGAGTTCTGTGTAGGGGCCGGTAGTTAGCAGAACGTGTTTCATCCTCAGATCTTCTGCATAGAACGACTCTCTTGCAAGTTCATATGCAAGTCTCGATGGGGTTGTTTTCCCCGCCCTTAGAGCCACTTTAAGGAAACGTGCCTTTACCTTCTCTATCCTTTCGAGATTGCTAAGTGGCAGTTTCTCCCATATAATGTCTATGCCGTATGTTATGATTGGAGATATCGTTGTATCGAATAATGTCATGGCCGTGGGTAGTGACAGTCGAGCTAGATTTTTTATGCTGTAGATTGATCTTGTGGCTGCTGCTGTTTTCTCTTGTGTATGTTGGTTGAAAGATCGTATTGTTGTTTGGAGTCTCATACCTAGGTGTGTGAATTTGTTAACTGTCTTTAGCGGTTTGTCATTCAGCATTAGCATATCTTCTTCAGTGGCTCTTCCTCCTCTTCTAAATGTTAGTTGGACTGTCTTTTCTGGGTTGATGGTGAGTTTGTTTTCGTCGACCCATTGTTCCAGTTTCTATAGTGCCGCCTGCAATTCTGTTTTGTTTGGACTTCCTAGGATCATATCGTCCGCGTACATGATCAATGTCATTTCCTGCATGTTTTTCTGTATGTCTGTGATATCGGATGTTACTGCATTGAAAAGGAGTGGGCTTATAGGATCCCCTTGTAGGACACCATTGGTCTGATGGATTGCATTTGATGTGTCTATTCCATCATCTATTTCGATGAGGTTGTATGCCAGGATGTTTTCTATTATATTAGTGAGGGGATGAGTTTCCCCTATCATATGTTTGAGCTTGATGATTAGTTTGCATCGGTCTATCAGGTCGAAAGCCTTTTTGTAGTCTATGAAGACTGCATGGAATTTGCCTTTTGGTCTCCGTAATGCTGTTTCTATCTCATCCATTAGGTACATAATTGCATGTTGAGTGCTCCTTCCTCTCATAAAGCCGAACTGGCATTCTGGTATATATCCAGCAAGTTCTTCCTCTAGACTGTGAGCCAAGATCCTTGTGAGGATTTTGAATAAGTTGTTTTGTAATGCGATACCTCGGTAGGAGTCTAGTTCTTCCCTGTCTCCTTTGCATTTGTACAGCAGTTTGATTTTTGCTGTTCTCCAGCTATTTGGGGTCGTCCCTGTATGTATACATTCATTAAGCAATGGGGTCCAGAAGGGTAATAATAGGTCTTGTGCGGCTTTCATGTGTTCGGCTTGTATGTTGTCAGGCCCTGGGACTTTCTTGTTTTTCATCGAGATTGCTGCCTTCTGGACTTCCTCTGATGTTATTTGAAGAGTGTATTCATTTCTGTGATCTTGGGTGTTGGTGGTATAGGCTTCTTGGGTGTTCATTTTATTCAGGATACTGTTGAAGTGTGTTTCCCATGTCGTTATGGGTATCTATCTTGGTTGGGCCACAGGTTTTCTATTTCTTAATGCCAAGAAGGGGGTTTGTTTAGCTACTTCTGCTATTTTCTTGGCTTCCTGCTCTAAGAACTCCGCTTTCTTTTGTTTTAGAAGAAGTTTGTATGTCTTTCTTTTTTCTGCGTAGTGTCTTAGGTCTTCCTCGCTTCCGTCGATTCTAGCCTTATGCAATGCTAGCAGTGTTTCTTTCCTCTCCTTATAGCAGTCTTTCTTGAACCATGGTTGGGACCTTCTTGGCTTGTTTGGTATGATGGCATTTTGTATAAAGTTGTTGGCTATCAGTACTGCTTCTTCCATTTGGCCATTTGTTAGTAGATGTATTGCTTCCTGTATTTTGTCATCTCATTTAGTTAGCTGTGATGTGTTTAGTTTCCTGCTTTGGGCGCCGTTCGTTCTGTTCTTTGTTTCTGCGCGTTGTGTCTTCTTTATTATGAAGGTCGTTGCTATGGGTATGTGTTTTCTTATTCGCGCTGCTGGTGATGTCCATAGTCCTTTTTGTTCCTCCAGGGTGATTCCTGTCCCTCTGTAGAAGACCAAGTAATGGCGCTTGAACCGTTGTGACAGATGTAGGTCTTTAACGATTCTTTGTTCACGAGTAAAAATCCTTTTTCATTAAGGGTTCTTAGCACTAGTTCCGTTTTACTGTTGGTTTTGTCAATCCTGCAGTTAAAGTCGCCGGTTAGAATGACATCACCTTTGTCTCCTATTTTGGGCATCAGACTTAGCAAAATTTCAAAGACATCCTCAGTTGTCCTATGCCCATCCATAGTAATTCTGCCCGAAGGCAGGTCCTTCACTGCAATCATAGCATTTTCATGCTATGCTTGCAGCTTTACTAGGGAATTGAAAGTGTGGTAGCTTCCCCTTGCTTTCCACACCGGTGAAGGATGATAATGATGTTTGATGATGATGATAATGATAAGGATGATGATGATGGCCATATGATTTCGAGGACCGTTTGGGCCTTAAAGTTTTCCTGACATTTGTCTTACAGGTGAGGAAAAACCCCGATAAAAACCTCACCCAGAAAAACTGCCCCGACCGGGGATCGAACCCGGGCCCGCTGCGTGACAAGGCAGCACGCTACCTCGAGACCACAGCGGTGGACTTGTCCTATGTGGTGGTATGTAAAGTTCTACAATTGTCATTAAATTTGTTTTATCATTACCATGTTTTCCTCTGTGTGAGCTTTTATTAGATTCCCTGTGGTGGGTTTGAAGAAGCTAGATACCCCTCCTTGCGGTCTACCTTCTGTTGGAGTGGCATAAGAGTGGATTCCATAGAAGCCCTTGATGTCTATTGGTTTCAGCAGGCGTCACATTGTTTAAGGTGCTCTTCTGATACGTATGAGAGGGCGTTTCTAGCTCCTTCCTTGTTCCATGTCATAATTTTCAACTTCCTATTCGAGAGATGCTCCTTCCGAGGATCCGTATTGCCTCCGAAATCGAAAGCGTTTATCTAGAACTCCAGTTGGCCAGAATTCTGGATTTTCTGCGGTGCTTAGATCAGAGAAAGGGATTCCGAGTTTGAAGGCTTTCTTCCTGCCTTTCGTGTTTAGCTCTTCACAGTCGATGTTGCCTACGATACCGTTGCTGTTCACGTATTTCTTTACAGTTTTGCTATGGTTTATCTACGACGCAAAGCGCCAGCGCAAAAATTGTTCCCCATGTATTTAAATGGGGGTGGTTTATCTACAATGCATATTGCTGGCGCCAAAAATTTTGCGCTGACATGTCGCGTCGTGTATTTGAATCTCTCGAATCCGGGACGCAATTTGCCAGCGCAAACAAAGAATATAGAAGATATTACCCGTACTCATTGGTGTAATTGTTAAAAACAAACTAAGATATTTATGACAAAATATCGGAAATACAGTACTTGTTTTATAACTTTCCAATTTTAACGACGATAGTTAGATACTTTTGTTGCAAATCATCGAGTTCTATACAATATGAGCATCAAGGAGTACAGAGATGTACAGAAAAAAAAGAGTTATTGTGGCTTGAATTTAGTCTAGAGATAAATAAAAGCTGTAAATATTGTATTGTAACTTGGGGATATTGTGGATGTACATAAATTTCGTCTTCTATTAAATTCAAAACCTGATAAAATTGCTCAGGCAAAAATCCGCAGTATTCTAAAATTTGGTATTTTCATCAACCATATGTTTATTTAAGAACTACAGGACTTTGAAAATATTTTACGCTAGTTTAAGTGCAGTTTTTCAGTTTTTTTTCTTGTTGCTGATTCAGTAAGTTGATTTCTGTCTGTATTGGTACATGTTTTCTTATTGGAGCTGCAGCTGATGACCAGAGACCTTTCTGTTCCTTAATACATTTTTTTTCCTTTATAGAAGACCAGGTCTTTAGTGCTGGATCCATTGTGGGCGAAGTAGGTTTTTTCTTCTTTATCGTTGACTAATACAAAACCTTCTTCTTTAAGGTTCTCCAGACCGCGTCTGTTTTGGCATTTGGTTTATCAATTTTACAATTGATGTCCCCTGCTAGGATCACATTCTCCTCATCTTCTATCTTGAATGTTATGCTGAGTAGAGTTTTTCTAAGTCTTCTGCCATCGTCTGTGGTGGTAGATATATTCCTACTACTGTTATTGAGTCTGTTTCGATTGCTAGTATACTATTGGCTCTTTGTACGTTGCATTGGATGCCTATAGTGGGTTTGTGAAAGACTCCGCCTTCAGGTCTTCCTTCAGTGGGTGTGGCCAACGAAAGCAATCCATAAAATCCTTTGATGTCCATTGGTTCAATAAGATAGGTTTCTGTGGTTATTATATTGTCGTAGTTATTTAGCATCCTTTCTGTTATATACAAGAGGGCATTTCTAGCCCCTTGTATATTCCATAGCAATGTCTTTATAGTTTTATTCCAGAGAAACACCTTTGGTGTGCTGTCGCCTCCGAGATAGGAAGCATCTAACTAGAACTCCAGTTGGCCAGAATTCTAGATTTTCTGCGGTGTTTAGTTCGGAGAAAGGGATTCCCAGTTCGAAGACTTTTTTCCTACCTTTTGTGTTTAGCTCTTCATATTCAATGTCGCCTGTGATGCCGTTACTAGTCACATATTTCTTTAAACATGTCTGAAGAAGGACAGTGTACCGAAACAGCTGTCTCTGAATTATATCTTAATAAATATGAAAATCAAATAAAACTAAGTTTTATTTTTATTTAATTAATTTAAAGTTTCAGTTGTGGTTGTGTCTTTAAGCTGGCCGATTTATAACCAGGTTCTCTTTTCCATTGCTTTAGTTCAGCATCGCCTTCCGCTTCCTTCAGTGGGTGTGACCAACGAATGCAATCCATAAAATCCTTTGATGTCCATTGGTTCAATAAGATAAGTTTCTGTGGTTATTATAATGTCGTAGTTATTTAGCGTCCTTTCCGGTATATATGAAAGGGCATTTCTACAGTCTGATTCAACCCAGGAAGTTACTGTATGTTTGGAATAGGGGGCTGGGTTGCGATTTTAACGTTATTTTCTTGAGAGTAATCCTTAAATAAAACTGAAATATGCAACAAAGCAGGTACAGAGTTGTAAGTTGTAGCCATCCAAGCCACCCTCTGTTAAAGAAGAAAAAAACAGTTACTTTGTCACTGAGCTCGTGCGGACCTGTACTATCTTGTGTGAAAGTGTCGACTGTCATATTTACCATAAAACTAGTCGGCATGCCGTAAAAGAAAAACTATGTTTTTTTAATGTATAGTACATAGATTTGGAAAAAGTACTGCTAACCTTGCGGGGGCACGCAGTAGCATAGTGGTTAAGGCACTGAGCTACAAGCCGGAGGGTCGAGGGTTCAAGTCCCATTAGGGTCAGGATTTTTAAACTGACCCAAACCCTCTGGCAGCACTATGGCCTTGGGGTCGACTCAGCCTCTAACGGAAATGAGTACTAGACGCTTGTTCTGGGGTAAAGGCGACCATCACGCAGGGCTGACAACCCGGCTGACATAAAGTGCCGATTGTCTAGAAAAAGTGGGAGCCTTAACCTCCTACTACCCCAAGGGCCTCTGGGCCTGTTGTGGGATCACTTTACTTACTGCTAACCTTGCCCCTCCATCCCTCCCTTAACAAACAAATACCGTTATTATGAGTTTGGCAACATCTACCTCCTGTACATAGGGGGACACTGGCTTAGCCCGTAAGGTTTGTAGTAACTTCCAGGGTTGAATTAGAGTCATACAATAAGTTAAAATATACCTTCTTACGTAAAATCCGTCGTCCTCGACTTATAAAATATGTAATCTTTATGTCTGTAGGCCTTTCAGAACATCCGTTCCATCTTCAGCAGGTCACTCTTCGCTACAACATCCAGTATCATCATACCATCCATCATACTGGATGTTGTAGCGAAGAGTGGCCTGCTGAAGATGGAACGGATGTTCTGAAAGGCCTACAGGCATAAAGATTACATATTTTAAAAGTTGAGGACGACGGATTTTACCTAAGAAGGTATATTTTAACTTATTTAATTTATGACTCTCCACCTCAACGGTTTAACAATGAATTTTATTAGTATTGATTGAATTAGAGTGTAGCCCCTTCTATATTCCATAGCAATATCTTTACAGTTTTATTCCAGAGAAACGCCTTCTTTGTGTCGCCTCCAAAATCAGAAGCGTCCAACTAGAACAGCAGTTGGTTGGCCAGAATTCTGGATTTTCTGCGGTGTTTAGTTCGGAGAAAGGGATTCAGAGTTTGAAGGCATTCTTCCTACCTTTCGTGTTTAGTTCTTCACATTTGATGTTGCTGCGATGCCCTTACTGGTCACATATATCTTTAAAGTTTCAGTTGCGGTTGTGTCTTTAAGCTGGCCGATGTATAACCAGGCTCTCTTCTCCACTGCTTGTAGCTCTGTGTTGTTTCGGTTGGTACCGATTACTATTAATTTTTCATTTCTTCCCTGAGATTTGTCATCTCCTTGTCTGTGCATATGTGTTAGTTCCCTATCGTTTGGTTGGGTTTCTTCTTCTTTTGTTGGGCTGGTGTCCATTTCTGGTGGTGCGGAAGATTTCTGTATTACCATGTCTCTTACTAATTGTGGATCATGCCCGTAATGATTTTGTTTGATCTTTTCTTTGATTAGGATTCCTAACTTGTTGTTTAGGAATTCTGTTATAGTTTTAACTTTATTGGCAAGATTTTCTAACTGGGTGTTGTCCATCTTCTTTTCTTTTATTAACTCATGTTTGCATTTATCGCACAGCCATAACAGTTTGCAGTTCTTTCTCCTCAGAGTGTCAAATTCACCTCTTGCCATTCCTGTACAATCCTTGTGGAACCTTTTATTGCATATGCCATCACATTTGATAGATATGTCATCGTCTTTTACTATTCTGCTGCATGATCCACATGTGTCGAGCCCTTGGTCTCCAGCAATATCATTAGTCTGGGTGTCACCCTTATTTTTTCTTCTTATTTAACGGTCTTCCATCTGTTTTGTTCTAACTACCCTGTTTCTGAGTAATTGTCTATGATCGGTGGGCTTGGGAACGTCACTTTTGGTCTGTTCTTTTTGTTGGGTTGGCTGTTGTGATCCCAAAATAATAAAGATGGCAGCTTTCGGGTATGAATCACGTGTGAGGAGACAACCTATACAACACTAGGATTTCCAACCACAGGAGAAACATTCCAATATTGAAGCCTTAAACTGAAAAAGCTACTTGTCCTAGGTGCAAAAATTGTTCAGCACACCCTTTACAAGAACTAATGTAAGATATTTGGGAAATTTACCCTGTTGTTTCGTTGCTTAGTATAGTTTCAGATAGTTATTAGTGTAGCAAGTGCATTTAGTGTAAAACGTTTAATTAGTATATAGTAAATTATAAACTATATGTTGGATAAAAAATTGTATATTTTGGAAGCATAATATGTTGGCTGGAAAATAATATGACTGCCACATCAAAAATGTTTAAATACATTGGAAATAGTAGGAAATGTTTTTAAAAATGAAACCCTAACAGTAAATTAAGTTATGTGAGATATTTTAAAAGTCGCATCCATTATTGGAAACTAGAGCCATTCTTGAGCATCTTTGCTGTTTGTAAAATAGTATATGTAATTGTTCACGTTTATGAACATGGAAATAGGAATAGTTCACCAACCAATGATGTAATTTTGGTGGGGTTGTACAAGACAAGCTTTTTACTTACGCGACTTATGCCAATTTTGATGTAATTTAAAGTATTGTAAAGTGTTAATGAATCAATATTCCTAAGAGATGTAACCGCCGCCTAAATATGTATAATTAACAGGAAATGAACTAGCGGAAATATGATTTTACATGGTAACCGTCCGACATTTTGAATTTTTCATAGAATAACAGAAATGAAGAGGTAATTTATTTTACATATTAAATCACATTTAAAAAGCAAGGAACCTAAAAGCTAACCAAACCTAAATCAATTACTGTAACACAAATCAATTACTCTAACTAGGTGAAATCCAGGGAACGTCCTTTTTATTATTTTACGCGGTTAAATAAGTAAAGGATAAGTCCGGACCTGATTTGTTGAAACCATAGATATGGTACATAGATATGAATCCCTTGATTAAATGTACACATTGTGCTCATTTAATAATAACTGGAAAGCGCACCAACGTGCCAAGGAGTTAAATTCATTAGTTTTTGCTCATTTCTGATTTACATATTGTGCTCATTTGTGGTATATCGCTTGTTAAAAGTTTGATAATTGTTAGTTTATCGCTGGTTAGAAGTAAGGACTCTTATAACCTATGTGGTCATGACAGGACATAGTCCCTAACCTATGTGGTCATGACAGGAAATAGTTCCACTTTATTTTCATATTTACAATTAAAATAATGAAGTGATAATTACATCTCTTAGCTAAATACGTTTAATATAGTGTTTTATTAATATTTACTGTAATTAGATACTCTTAAAGTGGGTAGAAAAACAGCTTGTGTACTCCCACCCGGCCGTAATTTTTCCAATTGTTGTTGAATGTAAAGAAACTTTTAAACTTTATTTTTAAAAATTTCACCCACAATTACCTATTAATGTTCTAGTTGTCTTTATATTTATGTTATATTTTGTTTAGATGAGGAAGCTGTTAATGGATCAAGACGAGACTGGGCTGATGCTATGGCCAAAGTTTTACAATGTAAAAAACCAAAGAAGAGCAAGTCTGTTGTTCTCTCTAGGGCAAAAAAAGTAAATGGTGTGCCCAAAAACCTAATAGAAAAAAGCCAAGGCTTCAATGTTACAAAACACAGCAATATGCAAAGTTCGAAAAAAAAGGTAAATGTTGAAATTAATTATATAACACATCACTACAAATATTATCTATCATCCTTGTCATATGACATAGTTCTCTTCTCACAGATAACCTCTTCAGCTAAACATTCTTAAACAATACTTTCAAACCCTGAGGTTTACCACTCAGAATGGGGAAATTGAAATATTACATGCGTCTGGACAGAATTTCACAACTTTAAAAACATGAACAATTCTAAAGATAGAATATTATTTTCTACACATATCAGTGAAAGTCCCATATTTTTAGCGCAAATAGTACTCATTCTGCATTCACAGATGGAGATACCTTCCAAACTATTAGAACTCCTAAATAAGGTTGATGACTCAAACTTCTGTTGATTTTTCTAAAGCATAAGCATTTTTATATTTGGTAATTTTGTCATTGAGATGTATTAAATGAATAATAAAACATATAAACATTTTTATCTATCTCACAAGTGTTCAGCATTAGCCATTTAGTAAATCATAAGATATTTCACACTTCAGCTATATAGCTTCCAGATAAAATTGTGTTTGTAATGAGTAGAACTAGGAATTTTAGGTGCAAAATTTGGTAAAAAAAAGGTGCAATTTTTTAAAATAGAAGATGCATATTTCCTATGTGAATTATCATTAAAGAGTACCAAAACCAGTTACATCAAGTAACTCACGACACAAAATTCAGTCATGTTGTCATATATTAAAAAGTCTGAGTAGGACAAGTCCCAGAACATTATGTTATTGTAATCACAAGTCCAGAAAACTGTTAAAGCAGATATTATTCAACAACTCAAATGTTTAGAACATATCAAAAAAAGTTCAATAACTCAACTGTCTATCAGTGGTTTCGTCTAATGTAAAATATACTGGTTTTCACATTCTACTTGACTGATCTGTTTTAATTTTTCTTCATACAGAGGTTGAAGGTATGGTTTTCATCTGGGATGGACTTCCCATTATATTTCTCCAAATATGCTTTCATAATAGGGTTGTTAACTTTGGAAAGAGGAATACCACATGCCACAAATGTATTTGCTGTATCATTAAAAAAAATTGTTATTTATTAAACTAGAAGAAGGTAGCGCTTTGCCAATAAACTGTTGTCACAATACACATTTACTGCTTTGTAGTTTCTTATTTTTCGTGTTTTGCACTATCTATATGCTGCGTAACAAGATTGTGTTAGTGTTTTCCATCAATTGTTATTGAAATATCACAAAGAATGCACCTCATAACAGATCTGTCACTCTGAATTCCACATTGCACTATACTGTTTTACAAAATCATGTAGTTTGTAGGAGTTCACGTACGGTTTTGGCATACTGTATACTGGTCACTCAGGAAAATATCAGACCGCACAAGTCAAATATTATTTTGAACTGAAACATTTATTTATGCACTCAACAATCTCCCTTGCTTAAACAATAGCTTTTGCATAACTGTGGTGCAAGAAGGTGTAAACTAATTTAAAAGGAACAGCCTAACGGGACTGCACTAAAGTGGAAGTAATGTGATGTGGACTGATACCATGATACCATACATCGTTACCAACCCTTGAAAATGTATTTGAAGAAATGTAAAAAAAAAAATACACATTATTTTGAGAATACAATGCTGCTAAGAGACAAAAAAGGTTTAAAAAAGTGCAAAATGTACTTGCATTGATGAAAAGGGTCAAAAAAGTGCCAGCAAAATTTTCGAAATTTCAAATACTGCAAAAATACAATGTAGAGGGGGTGTCCGGGATTTATAATCCAAAAAATCCGGTCTAAATCCAAAATTACAAAAAAAAATTGAGTTTGTGTTGTTCCAAAAAAATGTCAAAATTTTCGAAATTTCAAAAATTGCAAAAATACAATCTAGAGGGCTACTCCGGGATTTATAATCCAAAAAATCCGGTCTAAATTTAAAATTTCAAAATTGAGTTGTCCGAGGCTATAGTCTGTGTTTTTTTAAAAAAATGTCAAAATTTTCGAAATTTCAAAAACTGCAAAAATACAATTTAGAGGGTGTGTCCGGGATTTATAATGCAAAAAAACCGGTATAAATCCAAAATTACAGAAAAATTGGGTTTTCTAAAGCTGTAGTCTTTGTGTTTTTTCCAAAGTGTTAAAATTATCGAAATTTCAAAAACTGCAAAAATACAATCTGGAGGTGTGTCCGGAATTTATAATTCAATAAATCCGGTCTAAATCCAAAATTTCAAAATTGAGTTTTCCAAGGCTATAGACTTTGTGTTTTCCAAAAAATGTCAAAATTTTCGAAATTTCAAAAACCGCAAAAATACAATCTAGAGGGTGTGCCCGGGATTCATAATGCAAAAAGTCGGACTAAATCCAAAATTTCAAAATTGAGTTCTCCAAGGCTATAACTTTGTGTTTTTCCAAAATATGTCTAGAGTTTCGAAATTTCAAAAACTGCAAAAATAGAATCTAGAGGGCTACTCCGGGATTTATAATGCAAAAAATCCGGTTAAAATCCAAAATTTCAAAATTGAGTTTTCCAAGGCTATATTCTTTGTGTTTTTCCTAAATATGACAAAATTTTCGAAAATTCAAAAACTGCAAAAATTCTATCTACAGGGCTATTCCGGGATTTTTAATGCAAAAAATCCGGTCTAAATCCAAAATTTCAAAATTCAGTTTTCCATGGCTATAGTCTTTGTGTTTTTCCAAAATGTGTCAAAATTTTCGAAATTTCAAAAACTGCAAAAATGCGATCTATATGTTGTGTCCGGGATTTATAATGCAAAAAATCCGGTCTTAATCCAAAATTTCAAAATTGAGTTTTCCGAAGCTATAGTCTGTGTTTTTCCAAAAATGTCAAAATTTTCGAAATTTCAAAAACTGCATAAATACAATCTAGAGCTGTGTCCGGGATTTATAATGCAAAAAATCCGGTCTAAATCCAACATTTGAAAATTGAGTTTTCCAAGGCTATAGTCTTTGTGTTTTTTCAAAAAAAGTCAAAATTTTCGAAATTTCAAAAACTGCAAAAATACAATCTAGAGGGTTTGTCCGGGATTTATAATGCAAAAAATCCGGTCTAAATCAAAAATCTTAAAAAATTGAGTTTTCCAAGGCTGTAGTCTTTGTTTTTTTCCAAAGTGTCAAAATTTTCGAAATATTAAAACCGCAAAAATACAATCTAGAGGGTGTGCCCGGGATTCATAATGCGAAAAGTCGGTCTAAATCCAAAATTTCAAAATTGAGTTCTCCAAGGCTGTAATCTTTGTGTTTTTCCAAAATATGTCAAAAGTTTCGAAATTTCAAAAACTGCAAAAATAGAATCTAGAGGGCTACTCCGGGATTTATAATGCAAAAAATCCGGTTAAAATCCAAAATTTCAAAATTGAGTTTTCCAAGGCTATATTCTTTGTGTTTTTCCTAAATATGTCAAAATTTTCGAAAATTCAAAAACTGCAAAAATTCTATCTACAGGGCTATTTCGGGATTTTTAATGCAAAAAATCCGGTCTAAATCCAAAATTTCAAAATTCAGTTTTCCATGGCTATAGTCTTTGTGTTTTTCCAAAATGTGTCAAAATTTTCGAAATTTCAAAAACTGCAAAAATGCAATCTATATGTTGTGTCCGGGATTTATAATGCAAAAAATCCGGTCTAAATCCAAAATTTCAAAATTGAGTTTTCCGAAGCTATAGTCTGTGTTTTTCCAAAAATGTCAAAATTTTCGCAATTTCAAAAACTGCATAAATACAATCTAGAGCTGTGTCCGGGATTTATAATGCAAAAAATCCGGTCTAAATCCAACATTTGAAAATTGAGCTTTGTGTTTTTTCAAAAAATGTATACTATTTCGAAATTTCAAAAACTGCAAAAATACTATCTACAGGGCTAGTCCGGGATTTATAATGCAAAAAATCCGGTCCAAATCCAAAATTTCAAAATTGAGTTCTATGGTCTTTGTATTTCTTCAAAAAAAGTCAAAATTTTCGAAATTTCAAAAACTGCAAAAATACAATCTAGAGGGTGTGTCCGGGATTCATAATGCAAAAAATCCGGTCTAAATCCAAAATTTCAAAAAAATTGAGTTTTCCAAGGCTGTAGTCTTTGTTTTTTTCCAAAGTGTCAAAATTTTCGAAATATTAAAACTGCAAAAATACAATCTAGAGGTGTGTGCGGGATTTATAATCCAATAAATCCGGTCTAAATCCATAATTTCAAAGTTGAGATTTCCAAGGCTACACTCTTTGTGTTTTTTCCAAAAAAATGTCAAAATTTTCGAAATTTCAAAAACTGCAAAAACACAATCTAGAGGGTGTGTCCGGGATGTATTATGCAAAAAATCAGGTCTAAATTAAAAATTTCAAAATTGAGTTTTCCAAGGTTATAGTCTTTGTGTTTTTCCAAAAAATTTATACTATTTCGTAATTTCAAAAACTGCAAAAATACTACAGGGCTAGTCCGGGAATTATAATGAAAAAAATCCGGTCCAAATCCAAAACTTCAAAATTGATTTATATGGTCTTTGTGTTTTTTTCCAAAAAATGTCAAATTTTTCGAAATTTCAAAAACTGCAAATGTACAATCTAGAGGGTGTGTCCGGGATTTATAATGCAAAATATCCGGTCGAAATCCAAAATTTAAAAATTTAGATTTCCAAGGATACTCTGTGTTTTTCCAAAAAAATGTCAAACTTTTCGAAATTTCAAAAACTGCAAAAATACAATCTAGAGGGTGTGTTCGAGAATTATAATGCAAAAAATCCGGTCTGAATCCAAAATTTGAAAATTAAATTTTCCAAGGCTATAGTCTTTGTGCTTTCTGTGTTAATCCAAAAAATGTCAAAATTTTAGAAATTTCAAAAACTGCAAAAATACTATCCTGAGGGCTATTCCGGGATTTATTATGTAAAAAATCCGGTCTAAATCCAAAATTTCAGAATTGAGTTTTCGAAGGCTATAGTCTATGTTTTTCCAAAAATGTCAAAATTTTCGAAATTTCAAAAACTGCAAAAATACAATCTAGAGGGGGTGTGTACGGGATTTATAATGCAAAAAATCAGGTCTAAATCCAAAATTTCAAAATAGACTTTACCAAGGCTATAGTCTATGTGTTTTTTCCAATAATTTATACATTTTCGAAATTTCAAAAACTACAAAAATACTATCTACATGGCTAGTCCGAGATTTATAATGCAAAAAGTCCGGTCTAAATCCAAAATTTCAAAATTGAGTTTTCCAAGGCTAAGGTCTTTGTATTTTTTCAAAAATGTCAAAATTTTCGAAATTTCAAAAATTGCAAAAATACAATCTAGAGGATGTGTCCGGGATTCAAAATGCAAAAAATCCGGTCGAAACTCAAAAATTTCAAAAAATCGAGTTTTCTAAGGCTGTAGTCTTTGTGTTTTTCCAAGTGTCAAAATATTCGAATTTTGAAAAACTGCAAAAATACAATCTAGAGGGTGTGTCCGGGATTCATAATGCAAAAAATCCGGTCAAAATCCAAAATTTCAAAATTGAGTTCTCCAAGCCTATAATCTGTGTGTTTTTCCAAAACATGTAAAAATCTCCGGAATTTCATAAACTGCAAAAATACAATCTAGAGGACTACTCCGGGATTTATAATGCAAAAAATCCGGTCTAAATCCAAAATTTCAAAATTGAGTTTTCCAAGGCTATAGTCAGTGTTTTTCCAAAAAATGTCAAAATTTTCGAAATTTAAAAACTGCAAAAATACTATCTAGAGGGCTATTCCGTGATTTAAGGTGCAAAAAATCCGGTCTAAATCCAAAATTTCAAAATTGAGTTTTCCGAGGCTATAGCCTTTGTGTTTTTCCAAAAATGTCAAAATTTTCGAAATTTCAAAAACTGCAAAAATACAATCTAGAGGTGTGTCCGGGATCTATAATGCAAAAAATCCGGTCTAAGTCCAACATTTCAAAATTGAGTTTTCCAAGGCTATAGTTTTTGTGTTTTTTCCAAAAAAATGTATACATTTTCGAAATTTCAAAAACTGCAAAAATACTATCTACAGGGCTAGTCCGGGATTTATAATGCAAAAAATCCGGTCTAAATCCAAAATTTAAAAATTGAGATTTCCAAGGCTACACACTTTGTGATTCTCCAAAAAAAGTCAACATTTTCGAAATTTCAAAAACTGCAAAAATACAATCTAGAGGGTGTGTTCGGGAATTATAATGCAAAAAATCCGGTCTAAATCCAAAATTTCAAAATTAAATTTTCCAAGGCTATAGTCTGTGTGCTTTTCAAAAAAATTTATACAATTTCGAAATTTCAAAAACTGCAAAAATACTACCTACAGGGCTAGTCCTGGATTTATAATGCAAAAAATCCGGTCTAAATCCAAAATTTCAAAATTGAGTTTTCCAAGGCTATGGTCTTTGTGTTTTTTTCAAAACAATGTCAAAATTTCGAAATTTCAAGAGCTGCAAAAATAAAACCTAGCGGTGTGTGCGGGATTTATAATGCAATAAATCCGGTCTAAATCCGAAATTTCAAAATTGAGTTTTCCAAGGCTGTGTTTTTCCAAAAAATGTCAATATTTTCGAAATTTGAAGAACTGCAGGAATACTATCTAGAGGGCTTGTCCGGGATTTATAATGCAAAAAATCCGGTCTAAATCCAAAATTTTAAAATTGAGAATTCCAGGTATATAGTGTTTGTGTTTTTCCTAAAATTGTCAAAATTTTCGAAATTTCAAAAACTGTAAAAATACAATCTACAGGGTGTGTCCGGGATTCATAATGCAAAAAATCCGGTCTAAATCCGAAATTTCAAAATTGAAATTTCTAAGGCTACACTCTTTGTGTTTTTCCAAAAAATGTCAAAATTTTAGAAATTTCAAAAACTGCAAAAATACAATCTAGAAGTTGTGTCCGGGAATTATAATGCAAAAAATCCGGTCAAAATTCGAAATTCCAAAATTGAGTTTTCCAAGGCTATAGTTTTTGTGTTTTTTTTAAAAAATGTCAAAATTTTCGAAATTTCAAAAACTGCAAAAATACTATCTACAGGGCTATTCCGGGATTTATAATGCAAAAAATCCGGTCTAAATCCAAAATTTCAAAATTGTGTTTTGTGTTTTTCCTAAAATGTCAAAATTTTCGCAATTTCAAAAACTGCAAAAATACTATCTACAGGGCTATTCCGGGATTTTTAATGCAAAAAATCCGGTCTAAATCCAAAATTTCAAAATTCAGTTATCCATGGCTATAATCTTTGTGTTTTTCCAAAATGTGTCAAAATTCTCGAAATTTCAAAAAATTGCAAAAATACAATCTAGAGGTTGTATCCGGGATTTATAATGCGAAGAATCCGGTCTAAGTCCAACATTTCAAAATTGAGTTTTCCAAGGCTATAGTCTTTGTCTCCGATTGCCGATTGAGGGTCTTTCCACTTTTCAGCGGTTGCCCTTTTATCAGCCGGCTGCTGGCCCTTCACATCCACATGTGTCAATCACAGAGGTAGATGATCAACAGCCAGTGTAGGGGTGACATGTGGTTAGCATGTCGAGTCCCCCAGCCGTTTTGCTGGTTCCTCAACCTGGAGCCGCTACATATTGTAGCTACCCAATTGCCTCACGATGCTGGGTGGGCACCGGTCTCATACTGGCAAAAATACCATGAGAAAATTTCTTCCCCCATGGAGACTCGAACCAGCGCAAGTCCCGTAGCTCTGCGCCAAGGCTTCCTTCCTTAATCGCTCGGCTACGGCGCGGGACTATAGTCTTTGTGATTTTCCAAAAAATGTATACATTTTCGAAATTTAAAAAACTGTAAAAATACTATCTACAGGGCTAGTCCGGGATTTATAATGCAAAAAATCCGGTCTAAATCCAAAATCTAAAAATTGAGATTTCCAAGGCTACACTCTGTGTTTCTCCAAAAAAATGTCAAAATTTTCGAAATTTCAAAAACTGCAAAAATACAATCTAGAGGGTGTGTTCGGGAATTATAATGCAAAAACTCCGGTCTAAATCCAAAATTTCAAAATTAAATTTTCCAAGGCTATAGTCTGTGTGCTTTTCGAAAAAATTTGTACAATTTCGAAATTTCAAAAACTGCAAAAATACTACCTACAGGGCTAGTCCTGGATTTATAATGCAAAAAATCCGGTCTAAATCCAAAATTTCAAAATTGAGTTTTCTAAGGCTATGGTCTTTGTGTTTTTTCAAAAAATGTCAAAATTTTCGAAATTTCAAAAATTGCAAAAATACAATCTAGAGGATGTGTCCGGGATTTATAATGCAAAAAATCCGGTCGAAACCAAAAATTAAAAAAAAATTGAGTTTTCTAAGGCTGTAGTCTTTGTGTTTTTCCAAGTGTCAAAATATTCGAATTTTGAAATCTGCAAAAATACAATATAGAGGGTGTGTCCGGGATTCATAATGCAAAAAATCCGGTCTAAATCCATAATTTCAAAATTGAGTTCTCCAAGCCTATAATCTTTGTGTTTTTCCAAAACATGTAAAAATCTCCGGAATTTCAAAAACTGCAAAAATACAATCTAGAGGGCTACTCTGGGATTTATAATGCAAACAATTAGGTCTAAATCCAAAATTTCAAAATTGAGTTTTCCAAGGCTATAGTCTGTGTTTTTCCAAAAAATGTCAAAATTTTCGAAATTTTAAAAACTGCAAAAATACTACCTACAGGGTTAGTCCTGGATTTATAATGCAAAAAATCCGGTCTAAATCCAAAATTTCAAAATTGAGTTTTCCAAGGCTATGGTCTGTGTGTTTTTTCAAAAAATGTCAAAATTTTCGAAATGTTAAGAGCTGCAAAAATACAACCTAGTGGTGTGCCCGGAATTTATAATGCAATAAATCCGGTCTAAATCCGAAATTTCATAATTGAGTTTTCCAAGGCTGTGTTTTTCCAAAAAATGTCAATATTTTCGAAATTTGAAGAACTGCAAGAATACTATCTAGAGGGCTAGTCCGGGATTTATAATGCAAAAAATCCGGTCTAAATCCAAAATTTGAAAATTGAGAGTTCCAGGTATATAGTGTTTGTTTTTCCTAAAAATGTCAAAATTTTCGAAATTTCAAAAACTGTAAAAATACAATCTACAGGGTGTGCCCGGGATTCATAATGCAAAAAATCCGGTCTAAAACCGAAATTTCAAAATTGAAATTTCCAAGGCTACATACAGTCTTTGTGTTTTTCCAAAAAATTTCAAAATTTTCGAAATTTCAAAAACTGCAAAAATACAATATAGATGTTTGTCCTGGATTATAATGCAAAAAATCGGTCAAAATTCAAAATTCAAAATTGAT